>JAYMSV010002716.1:0-10724 GCA_036897745.1 Erodium moschatum
AAGCTTCTCCTCCAGTATAATTGTTTCCTCATCACCGTCGCCAATCACCTCCCCCAACAATTTCTCCTAGAGCTCTTCCATTGCTTGTTGATCTTTCCCTACTTCTGGTGTCTCACCTTCCGAGCGTATTGTCTGTGTCGTCATCTGCACATTAGAACTGGTATAAATCGAGATCAGGAAAAAATATTTTATAGAGTATAGTTTATTTAATATAATTTAAAAAAAAAAGTATTGTAATTATTTTTTGTAGAGGACTAGATTATTTAGTGGCCGTTAGTTTCGGTGCAACCTATAATCCTTAACTCAGGGACCAATTATTGATCAGAACCACTTTTATAGTCGTCGCCTTCTTCGTGCCTCCACCGGCGACGGTTGTGGCCTCTGGTCATGGTTGTCGTCGGTGGTGGTTATCCTCCCCTCCTTCCCTTTTCCTCTTTCCTCCTCTTCTTTACACCTTGTTTTCTCTAGCCCTTCACCGGTCGACTATGTAGAGATCGGGAGCGGGAGGCGTTTCATGTCCTTGGGCAATGATTGTCACGGTTATGTCCACGTCTTCCGGGTTTTGTTTCAGGGATTGTCCTAAAGCAACGTGTGTGCTTCGCCGGAGCTCAGTGGTCTCCTGACTTGTCGTGTTTCTGCTCCGATGAAAGCTTAGGTGGAAACGCCTCTGTCGTGGAAGTTTCCAGAGCAACGGTCGTGGGTGTCTCTATTCTCGTCCTAGAAGCTCGTATCTTCCGTTCCGGTGTCGGCTCGAGTTCGTGGGGCTCGTACAGGTGAGCCCTTCTTAGATTTGGACTCATCTACATCAAGCCTCTCATCCTCCGGCCGTTTGGGTGATGTTGGAGCTCGTCCCTCTACTCGAGGATGTCTCCACCTCCTCGTCCAATCATTGTCGGGCCAAATCTAGCGGCTCAGGACCGTGGCTCGGGGAAGGTTTTCACTAGATTTTTTGGTGTTGGCCACCGGTAAAACCATTGCTGCTGCGGTAGCAGCTCTTGCCTCCGCCATTGGTCGTGACTAGTTTCAGATCTACTCGTGGGAAGCGTTTCTTTATCCTCCCGGGTCTTGATCGTTGTAGATCTGGTCCAGCTGCGTTCCGTGCTCGGAGATCTAACCCTGGTTGCTGGTCTAGTTGGTGCGGATGTTTGTGCGACTTTCCGAGGGGAGGACTACTTTTTACATGTCTAAGTTTTGTGTCTCCCTCATATCCCATTATCATTTTTGTTTGTGCTTCTCTTGTTTCCTTCCACTTCGGTGGTTAGGGCTCGCCGGGTTGTAGGTGTTGGGCGTCAGCGAGTGGTTCGGGCTTTTGTCCCTTTGGATGAAAAACTACATAATTCGATTTTAGGTCCAGTGAGTTCTGGTGGGTACTGCCCTCCGAATCTACCTCTGCCGTTTACGGTATTGGCCATCGGCTTGTTAGTGGTCCTCCTCCTCCTCTCATTTTGAGAAGTCAATGGTCCTAATAAGTCAAGGTGTATCACTATCTTTGGCGGTTGTTTGGGTGCTACAAGTTTCTTTTGCGCTTAATGGTTGGAAAATTCAAGTTGTAGATCTGTATTACTATTTTGTGCTTCATGGTTGTAAAATCCGGGTTCTAAACCTATTTTTATATTTTATTGTCAAGCACTTAAGGGTGGTAAAATCTAGCATTTTAGATCTTGTTGTATTGGTTTGATCCTTGTAGGATATGTTGTCTGGGTTGAGGCTGAAACTTGTACAATCCTTGGCAGAGGCGAATCCAGAAGTTCATTTTAGGGTATGCCATCGATAAGATCAAACGTAAAAAAAAAAAATCAAAGTTGGTTTATGAAGTGTTAGAGTTTGATTGGTTTTCTAAATGACATAAATTTCTCATACGAGTTCTGTTTTGGATCGTAGTATATCAAACTTAATGGAATTCAAATAGCTACAATTTTCATGAAGGAATTTCGGCTAGAAAAAATATTACATTAACTCATACACGACATGCAAATTAAACGGTCAACCATACGTTGTTTGGTCCGCCATGGGCAGAGTGCTTTGCCAAAACATATATACAATCATACGACGTATATAGGAACATATTGAACAAATAGTCAATGATGTGTCGTTCGTCGGGACGGATTCATATGACTATATTCGAACTCTAGATTTCAATTTATTACAATGCAGTAAATGATATAACGCGAGACATCATTGTTTTAAAAATTAGTGAAAACTACTTTATTATCAATTGCTATAAATACTCGTAGATGTATACTATTGAACCGTTATATCTTATATCTAACTTTTTCAAATATAGCTTACAAAAGATTGTGAATAAGGTTGTTGGAAAGTGTTATAAATGTTTGGAGTTTAAAAAGAGTATTTTCAAGTAAAATGGGTTATATACGCATCAGATATTCAAATGACCATAACTTCTTTATACGAACTCCGATTTAGCCCCGTAAGATATCAAATCGAAGATATCTGAAACCTCTATTGTTATATATAACTTTCTCGGATCAGGGTATTCCGTGGCATACCCTATACCCCTCTAGATCTGCCTCTGGTCCTTGGTTGTTTTTTGTTTAAGCTAAAACTAGTCGATACTATCGTTGTTTGGACTATGCCCGTGAAAGGTGGGTTTTAATATATCCGCTTTGCTGATCAAAACCAATTACTAATCGTGGCATTTTGCCGACTAGCTAATTAGATGCAAGTAAGTCTCTCCTCAACCTGATTTCTCCTTTTGGTTTATTGAAAAATTAAGAATAATTCAGGCATAAAGTGACCATTTTACCAAATAAGAAAGCTGTAACAGTAGCAATCACAAACCCAGTTCAACTTTCACATGATCATGTAGATAAAACAAAACCTAACTATAACACTATTCTAAAGTACAAACAATCATTAACGACAGTCTGTATACATGTCAATCCTGGCAAGGAAAGAAAAACAAGGCATGCTATAAGCTCAAACTAGGGATGCCATTCTAGGTTTCCAGCCAAACGATCTTCGCTTAGCGCGAGGGGGCGTGAAGCTGAGCCCGAACATCTCCTTGAGCGCCTCTCCTTGCTCTGAGAACCTGATCAGCTTTGCAACCACTGTGGCGCTCAATGTGACCTGGCTCATGTCCTTGGTGTCGCACCACAAGCAGTTGGCCAGCTGTAACTTCCTGCACTTCGAGTCCAATGCTATGCCCCATTTCTCGTACAGCGCTTTTCTTTCTTCTTCAGAGAGCCTTTTCTGCATCAGCTTGCTCAGCATTGCTCTCTCACGATGAAGAGCCCTCGCACTATGTATCCCAATAACATCATTGTGAGAAGTTCGAGAAATATAAGATCTCATGTGCTATCGGAATGCACACAACCACGCGATACCTACACTTATGAACCAAGAATAGAGGCTTCTCCTCAACATGGGAATCAAACTACTACTGGTAAGCTAGTTGAATCTATCGCTGTTTTGAATTCAATGATAACAGTCCAAAATGATCCTTTAACTATCCCTGAACTGCAGATAGTTATTGCGTATCGTACTTCTTTTGCAGATGTAAAAAGACTCTTTGAAAGGTAAAACTATTAAAAAGATGATTTTTTTATATATGTATTTTGAGATTATGGTCAAGGGCATTTTCGCGCAAAAAGAGCTACCTACAATTCTTTAAAGTTAATGTTGTTGTAAATAACATTTTGAAGAAGGGTATACTTATGTGCAACCACTTATAGTACGCAGCAGCTATTTGCAATTAACCCTTAGAAAGTATGACAACTTAGGCCTCCAACTTTCAAAGTTCACAAATTTGGTCCCCACTTGCAAAATCCCCCCAATCTAATCCCTCGCGACTGGTGGACTTTTGCAGACTGTGTGACTATCTTGTATGTTTTTAGTCTAAGTACTAAAATGGTAGTTATTCCCGGAATTTCTCATCCATGTTTAGACATATGAGGTTATCAGTATATTGTCGTTAAGCTGGTAGTCATACTATATTTATTATCCATGTTTCAACATTGTGTATACTAATTCGTGTGTGTGTGTGTGTGTTTGAGAGAGAGAGACCTTGAAGGCAGTGTGAGGGTACGGCCACCATTCCCAGCCTGATTTCCATGATACAATGTCTCCTTTAGGAAGGAAAGTCTCCTAAGCTCAACCTCCAGATAAATAGAATCAGTAGGATCACCTTTGAAGAGCAAGAAGAAATAGGTTCTATGGACCAATGAAACACTGCAAGAATGCCAGAGTTCAAGTATTGCTCTTTGCTGCCTAGAAAACTCCAACGGCCAATCTAGAGAAGCTACAACTGCAACTTCCTGCATTGGATCCAATCCTATATCTTTTACATTCTTAGCAAAACTACCAGCTTCGGATCCTGTTTCCCTCACCTACCATTCAGAAACCGAAACCATGTCAAAGGAATCAAACCTTGCAAGAGGCCATTTTCTGAAATAAAGAGCACACTAACCTGTCCATCAACAAGTTGTTTATCATACTGAAGCTTGGCCATTTCCTTCAGTCCTGTAACAAAAGTATGGAGGCTAGGGATATCCTCGTCAGCAGATGTCTTGATGCTCTCAGTCTCAAATGAAGATTGAGAATCATTTCTTGACAAAGTTGTGTCGTTGGTATCAAATTTCAGGGGAAACTTCCGTCGCACACTTCTTGGTCTGCCCGGGAAGTCTTTCTCAAGATGATTTGGTGGGGTGCCCTCAATTTGTTCTGATGGAAAAGATGAGCCGATCATAACATTTTCTCTACGGCTTCTAGATCTTGACATTTCTGGTGGTGTTGCATGTGGAATGCCAAATGAATCAATGGTTCTTTGTACATCATGGAGTTTTTGCTCTAGATCGCTGTAATCAAAAGCATTTTGTCTATGACTTGCTTCTCCATCTCCTTCTGAGGACACTATTTCCTGACTTGCTAAAGCTAGTGTTTCTTCGTTCTCACCGGTACCAAGGGATTCAAAGTTTTTGTCCTTGCTTGACTCTTGCGTCTCAATACATTGAACTTCCTTGCAATAGTCAGCAGAATCAGACAGAGAATGTTCTCCACTATCGTCCCCAAGTTGACCATGGGGCCCCTCGTGGTTACTCACACTATCACTGTCATAATAATGAGGATTGTTGAACTTTCTGACACCTGCATGCTTAGAGTGAGGATCATCCACACCTGATGACTCTGACTCTGACCCTGAACATGTATTCCTCAGTTGTTTTTTAGAGCTGTACCCAACCCCAGCCTGAATGGAACAAGAAAAAGTAAGAGGTGGTAGTTGGAGTAGCATTTCTTAATAAGGGAATATAGTAATTGCAAAGCAATAATTTGTACTTGTCTTGTACTTCGGTCATTTCCAACCACTCGTAGCAGATCCTGCACACGAGATTGAGCAAGATCCCGCTGCTTAGTCAACTCTTTGACCTCCTTCTCCAGCTGCACGATAGAAAACCGTGTAATTGATAGTTAGGTAGAAACAAGAATGATTATCTCTAAATAATGAGTTGGGAATGCAAGTGGAAACCTTTTCAATGTGAAGATCTTTCTTTCTTAGTAAAGCGGGATAGTCACAACTTGAGGAAACAGTAACAGGGCTTTTCAACTCGCTCTCTAGGCGAGCTAATTCCTTCTGCAAATGCTTAACCAAGGCCTTATCGGACATGACAACGTTGACCTGAGCTTTAGTAGTAACTTCCTTTGCACAACAAGCAAACAAAAGAGTGTTTCTTGTTTGCTCAACGTGACTCCTTGCAGGGCTCAAAGTGCAAATGATAGCAGTTCTAGCATTGCCACCCAAACAAGGTTGCAGTATACGCGTCAGCTTAGAGTCTCTGTAGTTGATGTGTCCTTGTCTTCCTTTGCTGCATCGATCATGGCAATAGATTCATGAGATACAACCAATTTTGTTTTAACTCTACAATATGTTGATTTTCTCCAACAATGAGAAGAAAAATCTAGGGAAAGAGTCAGAAAAAGAACAGAACATAAATAGAACATATTTGTGGATGTCAGAAGAAGGCCTAACGTAATGATTACAGCAGCCAAGCAACATCCTAAAAAAAATGCTAAAATAAACCAAGTCTAGTTTCATTTTGAAGTTCTTCAGATCCGAATTTGCCCAGAAAATATTTGGCTCCATTCCCAGAAAAGTGAAAAATTCTTTAAGCAACAAAATGAGGAATCAAACAACCCATTACACAACCATGCTAATACCCTGGTGTAAGGTCAGTTGAAAAATTCTAACGCCAATTGAGTTGGATTTAAAATGCTTGATCCCATAGACAGAATAGAAATGCAAGAAGTATATACCTTAGCTTGCGAATGACAGTACTAAGAGTCAGTAAACTCCGATTTATGTGGCAGCCTTCTTTTAATCTTGATCCAGCTGATAATGCCTGAGATGCTCGCTCGCTACCAGCCAAATCAATAAAATTCTGCAAAAGAAACCAATTTACTGTGACTTACTATTTTCCATGGAAATGTTAGAATTATTTCCCATTCCTAGTTTATTCTCTAACCCTAGCGTGTTTCTTATTTAGGGTATGACAGTTCCCCTATATAAATGGGTTTTTCATTTTACTTAATTAAAATGAACTATCAATGAATTAAATACTTTCTCTTCTATCTCAACAGAAAGCAAATATGTACACATTCGATGAACAAGAATCACTGGCAAGATCCCCTGATGATTCTCTTATCCTGGGAAACAAATATCAACGAGAATAAAATAATGAAAGCATACCACACTGGCTGAAAGGGTGGTTGAATTTCCTTTGCCCAAGAATTCACGAGCTGAACTTTCCATTGTCTGCAAGAAAAAAAGAACATTCAAATAATTGGTGCTAAGTTCAACTATCCTGAAGTTAAAACCATGGAAGGGTCATCGCGAATACCAATCTGAGGATTTGATGAGATCTGGAACTTTTCTCATTCAGGGAGTTCTCCCCTATCCGTCTTTGTGCTGCACAAAGACAATACAGTACGTAAGGATACAACATTATCCATCAAGAACATGACTTGAAGTGCTTTACCTTCACAAATGGAAAGGAGCTCCTTCAAGTGACTCCAGTCCCTCAGAGTTTCCTCTGTGACCTTCTCAACAACAGTTCCTTTCTGGTGATGATTGAAGAGCTAAGTACATCATTTCATAGTAATTTATCGAATTGAAAAGGAAAGCTGGCACTCACCTCAGGATCATCCAATATCCTAAGTGGGGTACTATCTGTGGTAAGGAGATCTCTAACAGCTTCGTTGTAGATCTCAATAGCTGAGAACTTCAAAACAAATGCTCTCTCTTCATGCTGCAACAACACCAACATGAAGTATCAGTCGTTAAATCATTCAGAACAATATCTTACCGAATAAGAAAGTAATATTACCTTCTTTATGTACTCAAATATATCTGCTACAGTATATTCAGTTATTCCAAGCATTGTGTATGTCTTTCCACTGCTTGTCTGTCCATATGCAAAAACACTAGCTGGGAAAAGAAAAAGCAATGACTTGTCAGTGCTTGTGATTCAGTTAATTGGCAGAAACACGTAACACCCAAATGTTATACTTACAGTTTATACCACTGACAACTGACAGGGCAATTTCTCTGGCTCCTTCTTCATACACTTCCCTTGTAGAGCAATCACCAGGATATACTCGGTCTATAACAAAACAAAAACAGAGAAAAAAAAATGGAACAATTTAAACAGACACCCCATGGACCATACTTTATAGAACATATGATTAGTTAGAAACCACTTCCAAATCCAAATTCATGATAAAACACCTAGAAAGATTTGTGTACCATAACAAAGAAGGTATGCCATATACTTACCAAATGTATAGGCGCTAGGAAATGTGGACCCCTCTCGAAGGCTGTTCCGGTATAAGATGGTAGTGTTATTGATGCATTCCCAGTCTGCTACTTCACTTGCAGAAATCTCCTTTTCATTCAAAGGCCTCAGCCTTACCAAAACAAGAATCTTCTCCTCGCGAGCACCCACCCCTTGCATCTTCTCCCACTTCATTAACTCTTCACTGCCAATTGCCCCCATTTCACCTATGTTCTGTATCTTCTCAACTCCACTAATAATTCAATCAACTTCAACTCAAGCCCATAACTTCAATAACCACAACGTGGAAAACCAAATACAAGCAGCTGAGTATATATGACTTGCTATTGCTTCACCTAAATGCAAGACAAAGTGGATTTGATTATGCTTGCCAAAAACAAAAACTATATATGGCTGAGTCCTTCACTGTCACATTATCTGCAACCACAAGTAAATCATGATTATTACTTATTAGCCAACAAACATGACATTGATAAGCCACAAAGCAAATGGGTAAATTATGGATTAAATAAACAGGACAAAGCTAATCAAGTGCAATACATTACCAACTAAAACAAGGTGAAAAATAAAATAAAAATAGTAAGAAGCTTATCAAGGGCTAAAACAACATAAAGGACTAACCAAGGGTAACATTCAATCAAATCCAAGAAAAAAAAATATCTAAAGAAGAAGGCTAATCATGGGTGAGTTACCATAGAACCCGCTAGCTTAACCTTTAGTCTCAAGCCATTCTATTTTCCTTTCTTATTTCCTTCTTTACTTGTACACAACCCACAGTTTTAGTTGCTTTCCTTATCTTCCCTTCAACAACGATATATATTAGGATGTCAGACCAAGATACTTTCTACAGTGGTGGCCAACCATGCTTAAATACAAAGTCACCTAATTTGACACGAAATTTTCATTGCACATTGAAGCTTAAAACATTTCCAGGACATGGTCCCCAGCCTACCTCACACAAACACAACCAGTCTCTCCTTCTCCCTCTCCTAAATTTTTCTAAACTATACATTTTGCAACAGTGCAAGTGAATTACTTTATCGAACATTTTTCAAAAACCCAGAAGAAGATTAATATCCACGGCTAACCCTGCAAGTCTAAGCCATTGTCACAAAATCACCACCAAGCACCAGGACAAAGGTTCTGCAACTAGTTAGCAATGTTGATTGTACCCATAAAATACTCACTACATTATCTACATCATCACAGTTAGTTCCTCCAAATTCCATAATTTAACCCAGATTAGTCTCTCACTCTGGCAGCTGATTCTCACAAATCAATACCCTACATCCAAATATTAACATCAACAAAACCTAAGGTGGGTCTCATTATCTCATACACCTTGAATCTAAATCCCCGGATTTTTTTTTAGATTTCTTAGTGGCTGTTATTGAATAACAAACTATGACGGATACAAATCCAACGGTAAAGTTAAAGATACACTAAAGATGAGCACAAAACAAAATCAAACCCAATTTTCTCGGATAAAATGCAGATGTTAAATCTCCAATCAACACAAATAACCAAAGCCTTACCCCTACAAAAAAAAAAACCTCCAATGGCGCAATAGATCTTCGCAACTGACACATGAGCTTTAACACCACCGATCTGGCGGTAAGAGGAGTGCCGAGGACGAAGAAGAAGAAGACGTGGCGTGGAATCGAAGTGAAGAAAAATCAGAGAGAAGAGTGAGAGGAGAGGTAGCTTTACGCGTGGAATAGATGTGAAAATGAGAATTAGGGAAGATTGAGCAACGACCGAGAAAACGGAAGAGGAAATGGGGAGCTGATGGAACAGTTACTGGTTCGAATTTTCAAGACCATCCCACGATCTCAATCGAAAATTTAATGGTTTAGGCAACTTTCTCTCTCTGCGGATGAGAGAGAGAGAGAGAGAAGGACAAATGCGAATGGCTCTGCAACAAAATTCTACAGAGACGAGTCGGTGCTGCGTCAACGTCGCTGAAGCTTCTTCTTCTCTTCCCCTCCTCCTCCTCCTCCTTCCCCACTCAGCTCCTCACTCTTGAGAACTGTGAATTTCTTTTTTTAGAATAAACAAAACGAGGACAGTTTGAAATGACTGTTACGTCCCTAGATTCTATGCTTCTTATATTGTCCAAATAATTCTAATTAATCTTTATCTCTGTAATTATTTTATTTTCATATTGTCTGATTATTTTGAACTTTATCGTATTAGAAACGTGTAGGTGATATACCGATTAAGAGAATAATTTTGAGTAACTAAACAAAATTTATAAACTTATCTAAAATAATTGAGATAAAGAAGACAACATCTACGGACTAAATGTGAATGAATTAATAGTTGAGGACTATTTTGTAACATAAAAAAAAATTCTTCCGGTCGGGAAAGTGGTCAATGAAGGCACGTGACGGGAGGATAGAGAGTGGGTGATTCACGTGGGTTCTTTGTTTTGTCAGTTGATCTTTTGATCGGACCGTTGGATCGGTTTGGCAGATGGCGCCACCGCTCATCTTACTCGGTCAAAAAGTAGTAAGCGTACATATGATATAGTGAAATAGATTAGTCTAAATTACATAAGAAATGGTTAATAATATGAGCTATATATACATATTATAAACTCTTTAACAAAAATAGATACGTATTAGATTCGTATGATCTAACAATGCACTTGGAGAAAACCTGAACTTTCCCCTCTCTCGTGTTGTCTTTGTCGTGAGCCTCTGTCCGAGGAATCCTATCCTATAAAGTTATTTCGTCATGTTCTGATCGTCGACAGTTTTATCGGACGCAATCAATCGACGCCTGCATCATGTGCTTCTCGGCAATCCCCCCCCCCCCTCCGTCCTTCCTCAGAGGTGGTTTCCCCTTTAAAAGGTCTGCGTCGACGAAACCCTAAGCATCCTGCGGGGCCTTCTAAACCACCATCTCCTTCGCCCC
>JAYMSV010002717.1:0-10724 GCA_036897745.1 Erodium moschatum
GCCCCCCCCCCTCCCCCCCCCCCTCCCCCCCCTCCCCCCGCCGCCTCACCGCCTCCGAGTCCGGCATAACCCACCTCCAGCGCATCGGGATCGGCCTCGTCCTCTCCGTTCTCGCCATGGCCGTCGCGGCTCTGGTCGAGGTCAAGCGGAAACGGGTCGCGACCCATTCGGGTATGCTCAGATCCGAAGACCCGCTACCCATTACGTTCCTATGGATTGCTTTTCAGTACTTGTTCCTCGGGTCGGCTGATTTGTTCACGTTGGCGGGGTTGCTTGAGTTTTTTTTCACCGAAGCTCCTTCTAGTATGAGGTCTCTCGCTACGGCTCTGTCTTGGGCTTCTCTGGCTATGGGGTATTATCTGAGCTCGGTGATTGTGTCGGTCGTGAACGGCGCGACGGAGTATTCTGGCCGCCGGGCTTGGCTCTCCGGGGACGGATTGAATGAGTACCACTTGGAGAGGTTTTATTGGCTCATGTGTGTGCTTAGTGGGTTGAACTACTTGTTCTTTCTGTTTTGGGCCGTCAAGTATAAGTACAGAGCGACTAGCAATGGTTAGCAAATGTCGAACGCAAGATGTTTGTCGAGTGGTGACGGTATTCTAACATGTGTTATGTCATTGTTGTTTCTCGAATTTAGAGTTAAAGCGAAGTTTGTATGTGTAACTATTATTTCTCGGATCCTATTTCAGTTACTAATATATCGATTGAGATTGTAACTCTAAGAGTATTTGTAGTGGAGCTTCTATTTCCCAGCCTCTAATTTTAATATGGGGACTACCCAAGATGTTTGTCAAGTGGTGACTGTGTTTTAAATATGAGATATGTCATTTTTGTTTTCCTTACTCAGAGTTCAGTCTAAGTTTGTATGTGTAACAATTGTTTGTCGGGTCCTATTTCAGTTACTGATAGATCGATTAAGTTTGTAATTCTAAGAGCAATCTGTAGTGGAGCTTCTGAAGCAATTTTTAATTTTTGTTTTGCGTTTTTTTACCGTTGGCTTCTTCTTTTTAATATGAAAGCGAAAGGCTTTGTCTCTGATCATGGCCTTCGATATAAGAAGCTCGTAACAAAACTCGTATTTAATTAATTTCAAGTAATTAACAAAATTGATGGACAATCAAAACAAGTAGTTGATCTCCCCACTACAAGCCATCAAATCTAAACCTCTTTATTTGAGAAACCAAGAGAGAATTAACCGATATCAGATATCAGTTACTCTACTACACATGCTCTAAACTAAAAGTTCATACTAAAATTTAACATACAATACGAAAATGCAAATCAACCCAATTCTACATGAGCCAAACACAATATCACTCCCGAACCCACTTCCGGACATCCTCGGTTTCCTCGAAATCGGGACCTGAACTGCCACTAAATACTAACAGCATCCAAAACGGTGTCGTGTCCTTGCGGTCTCTCCCCGGAACCCTCCCCTTATCCCAATCAACTCCTCCGGCGACGGTGAGATCGCCGGGAAATTCATCGAGCGCTTCGCGAAACCAACGACCATCGAGAGATTGCTCGGTCGGACCCGATTGCTGCGCCTCCATCTTCTCAGTACCAATCCTAAACCCATGTGGTTCTTTCTAAAGCTCAGAGATTTTTTATTGAATCGTACGAAATAGACGAAGCGGACAAAAGGGTCGATTGGGATTTGAGGAACGAACACAAACGAGCTACATCGCTACTGATCAATGGAGAAAGGGACTGAGAGATTTTTATAGATGATCTGAATCGGCCTAGAATTGTCATTATTAACGTTTATTTTTATTTTATTAAGATGTGTTGTTCGTTGATGACTAGGTGGTCGGATAAGTCAGGTGAAAGCTCCTTCTAGTCGACCGAGGTACGTGGTGGAGGTTTTATCTTCGTCTTTTGCCGTGGACTCATGGTAGGTGTTTACATTTTTTTCCGTACCTTAATTATGAATATTCCCAACTCTTTGATCCAGATAAATTATGGTTTTCAAGTTCTCGGTTTTGAAATTTGAGTTAGCGTGTGCCAACAAATAGAAACCGTATACTTATAGGGGACCAATCACGATTCAACTTGGGTTTCATTAGATTGTCATGGTGCGTCTTGATCCTACGGAGGGGGACATGATAAATTCTAAGAGGGATGTGCTAGTGACTCAAGGAGTTATGTGGTTGGTGGAAAAGGAAGATTAGTTGCAACCAACCGCGGTGGGGCAGGTCGTTTCTCCCTCTCGACATCCCATATCATGTGGACTCTTCATTTGTTCTAGCGAGAATGTTTATCAAATCTCGTTGATCCTTCTGGATCTCTCCTGTAGTTGATAGGCGGGTTCAATGAGACCCCTTCTTCACAATGCCCTTCTCAACCCCATTGTTTCTATCGCCATGGGTTCGCACCCAGATCCTCCCTGGGCTTTGAGGCATCCACCGGGATACCAGGGGAGAATTGGGGCACCGATATATACTTGTGCAAAGACACACAACCTCCTCTGATGCATCCATCCAATATGGGTTCTAGTTAGTTAGAATGTCGGGCGTTGTGATTGAGGGATGGCTTCGACCAAATTTTCCTCTATGTCCATTCCCATCGGGTTGATCCCCACGTGCTTCAAGCTCCAAGTGCAATCTAAGACATTATTCTGGATGTTTGGTGTCCTCTATGGCACAACTGGCCCTAGCGGGCCGAATCCCGTAGGATCGTAGAGGGTCTGGGTGATGGGGTTATTCGGTAGGGTCGACAGTTGTGAAAGTTATGAGTCCGTTCAATCTGTGCAAAACTGGAATTCCAGATCATGTTTCTGGTATGCCATGTGCGTCAGGTCGAACCATATGGTTCTAGGAGCATACTTCGGGAACTTAAGGACCATGGAGAAGTGCAATGAACGTGCCAGATTCATCTAGAAACGAATCTGTAGAGCCTCACCCTAGCATATACCCAACTTACCATTGGCAACCATCATACAACCGTCGAGCGTGTTGCCTGCCATGGTCCCGATTACCACATTCACGACTTCAAGCGGGATAACAAATTTTAGACTTACTAGACAGACTCCATGTCAAAGCAGAAAACGGCACAACGTAGTTTCCATAAGCGGATGCAACTAGTGTACACACCCTTTACACTTAATGCAATTACTATCTTAAACAGAGTCAAAACTCAATATATTTCACATGAAGACTTGAGCCTTGATCGCTGGAGTGCTCCTTTAGAGCATCAGTAGGTTAATGATGCAGCCACACGTGAAAGTGGCACATAAGTGACGTGTGCACTGTAAGGGCACCGGTGGGCCGGCGCTCCGAGCCCACTAACGCTCCATGGGCCGATAGCTTTGGTCTGGCCACTTTTTCCTCTTTTTTTATTTTATGAAAAATCACATTATTATTTAATGCTATAGAACGTCTAAAAGAACATGTGGCCAGCCATGGTACTATCATGTGGATCTACTTTAGCATTATCCAGAAGTACATAAAAAGCTAAACATTACTAAAACATACTTTCACTTCCTAGGTGTCAATTGTTTCTCTCTCTTTGAACATAAACCGATTTATTTTTATCATAATATTGTTTTATGATCATAATATATTCTATTTTCTATTTAAATGAATCAACATTTTATCAACTTAAATATATCAGTTTCCATATTCCCTCCCTTGTGTTGTAGAGCTCGCAGAAGAACCTCGACCAGCACCACCAGTGAGGAAAATAGATCAGAGTCAACGGTCAGAAACCAATGTAAGTTGCTTGATAAACGGTTCTCATTCATCCGCGTCAGCTTTGTTCGTAGACATAGTGTTTCTCCGTATTTTAAAATGGAAGGGACCGCAGCATAGCACGGCCGCAAAAATATCATTAAAAATATATTGGTCCGTATATACTTCGCGCCACCACGTATACAACACGTGTTGTCTTATGAGTGGAGCAGCAATCTTGTCGGGTATTGTTTAGATGTGTGGATGAGTCCACGTGGGATTGGAGAAGAAGACAGAAGATAGTTTGGACTTCATGCAATAATAGAAATGTAGGACCCACTGTTATTTCGGCTTTTGTCCTTGTCTGTTTATTTTTTTTATATTATTCTTGACCCTAATGTTAAATTGAATATATGTATATACGTGTTTAAAAAAATCATTATCTCGAGTTAAATTTGAAATTGAGTATTAATTTTAACGATTTAAATTTCATTGTAACAATAGAGAGTATTTTTTTTTCCCACAAATACCGACTCAATTGAAAAATTGAATGGGAGAACAACATGAAACGTCTGCGAAAATTTTAAAATGTAAAACTTCATTTTAATGTGAGAGTAGTTGATTATTGTTATTATATAAAATTAATACATTTTTTTATTTTATGTTATTTTTACGACAAAAATCGTTAGTGTATTAGAAAAAAACTTTAATTGTAATAAAACACGGTATACATTTTTTTATATCTTTGAATTTTTAGGAAATCTTTTATTTTGTTATTTTTTGTCTTGCAATGTTTTAATTTGTAGCCACGTTACATGATAAATTTTTGTGACATGTTTTAAAAAAGAAGTTTTCATTTTTTTTAATATCAATTATTTCCACTAACCCAAAAAGGTTAGTGGTAGAGAAAAGGAGAACCGGTCAGGCCGGTTCGGCAGCCAAGGCCCAAGCATTTCAGGCCCGACAAGCGGGCCTCAGAGGATCAATATGGGCTTCTCCGAACACGGAATTCGTATTTTCATTGAAATTACTAAAAACACTCGCATTTAAAAAAATATCTAAAATATAATTTTAGAACTGAAATGTTTCAAATAAATATGGAAAAAGGGTTAATGTAAATAGAAACGGACGAATAATAGTATTTATTAATGCAAAACTAAATGAAATAATCAGACAGGAAATAGAAAAAAGCAGACACGTCACCTTCTATGTGGGTCCCTCCTGCCACCTCCTCACTCCTGCCCGTAACTCGAGCTGTCCTTATTTTCCGCTCCTCTACCTGCCCAAGCTGCCCGAGCCCTCTCCGGGCAGGTCGATTTTACTTTTGCTGGTCTTCGATTCGATTGAACTTTTAGAATCGAGCGATAATTCTGATTTATTTAATGTAAAAACATACGATTTTTATGAATTTTTCATTCACATTTCTCTTCGGGTCTTCTTTTAGTATTATAAGGTCAGCTTTGTTGCGGGTCTGAGATTTCTGTATCCTGGAGCCGACATTTTTTCTGGGTTCACCTCAGGTTCCTCGATTCTCTACCTTCCAGAGCAAGTCCTTGTCTCGATAGGAGGTGGGTCCTGATCAATTTGGTGGCTTTTCGAGGTCCTGGGTTCATGATCTGCCTCCAGATTGATGATCTAGCTGTTTTTCTCAAGTGGGTGTGCTTTGTTTCACCTGATTTGAAGGTAAAGTTTCAATTTTTTGGTGGGTTTTTGTGGGGGTTGTGAGCTGTGAACAAGTGAGGTGTGTGTATATGTTTTTGGTTTGATGGGTATTGATTTTTGATACCTGGGTCTGAGGATTTAGGGCTTGTGTGAGATATGGGATCGGGTGGTGAGAAGGGTAAAGTGGAGTCTTGGGAGGTGTTTAAAAAGGCAAAGGGAGTGAAGGAGAAGGAGAAGGAGAAGGAGAAGGGTGAGAGTGTGGTGGTGGTGGTGAAGGAGGAGGAAGAAGAGGGTGTTGGGTTAAGGGGAGGTTTATTGGAAACTGCATTTCTTCAAGATCCAAAGTTGATAGCTCCTTGAGTGGAGCCAGCACCCATTATGGTAAGCTGTTTTTGTTTTGATTTGTGATATATGTGTTTCTCAATTTGGTTTCTTTGGCTGTGTTTGTGATTGCTTGTTTTGTTTGATTTTTGTCGTCTTTAATGATATGATGTTCTGTTACCTTGTCTGTGGTGACCATTAATGGCTGAAAATTGCATCTTATCTGAAGCACGATTCAGTGATAGCTATTGTTCTTGATGAACCCATAAAAAAAGATGCAACAGATACCATGTAAGGACTCTATAAGAGGTCTCGCTGATCAATATGTTCTTCTGGTTTCCTTAATTTTGTGAAATTATAAGGTAGGAATGTGTCACGTATACTTGATCGAATGCTACAACATAATCATTTCTAACAATGGCGATGTTGCCAATGTTTTAAAGTTCACTCTGAACTGCTAAAGGAACAATTCCATATGTTTGTATCGGTTTCTTGTTCTCTATCTCTTGTCTTTTAAGCAGTATTTTTGTATAGGGATAACTTTATTAACACACCTTCGGTGACCTTTTGATTCTCAAATACTCATGGTAAAGGTGAGGGGTTATCAGTAACACACTGTCACCTTTCGTTTATCATCAGTAACACCCGGAATTGAGTCATTTTATTCCAAAAAAAGCTCTGTTAAATGAGAAAGGTGACTATGTGTTCTTAATAAAACCATCACCTAATCTGTGTAAAACAGGGTTTTTACTATTTTTAGTAACAATGTCGATTGGTTTGGATTCTTTACAAGATTTTTACTATTTTTATGTTCTTTTTTTTTGCAATGGTTGCAAAAAAGCACCTTGAGGTTATCGAACTAATTCTTTACATGTCGATTCTGTCTTTAATCTCTAGCTGAGAGTAAATCAACAAATGATACAAGCAGAGACCAAAGAGCAGCTCCATTAGTCTCATCCACAACCACTAGTGTTGCAGAAAGTAGCTCATCTACTTCCAAATTCGAAGAGGAACTAAGAGATTTGCATCCCGCCTAAGAAAGTTCGGATTCAATGATCTTAAACTAGCAACAAGAAACTTCAGACCCGACAGTCTTCTTGGTGAAGGAGGTTTCGGTTGTGTGTTCAAGGGATGGATTGAAGAGAACGGAACTGCTCCAGTCAAACCTGGCACGGGGCTTACTGTGGCTGTGAAAACTCTGAACCATGACGGGCTCCAAGGGCATAAAGAGTGGCTGGTTTGGATTCTTTTCAAGATTTTTACTATTCTTACGTTCTTTGTTGGGATAATTGCAAAAAAGTACCTTGTGGTATTCATTTTTTTGAAACGTCTACCCCTCTTCTTTGATAATTGCAAAAAAGTGTCATGAACTTGTCTTTTTGTTGCAATTTGTTTTAAAATGATGATTTTACCCTTACATTTAGATTTAAAAATAATAAGTAAAAAAAATACAAAAATTTCATATCCCTTGAATTTCTTTCTCTTTGTACCGTATTAAGAGTAAGAAGTTATGGGATGTAAAAATTTGAATTTTTTTCTTTAGTTATTATGTTTATATTTGAATTTCCAAGGGTAAAATCATCATTTTAAAACAAGTTTATACAAAGTACAACAAAAGGACAAGTTCATGGCACTTTTTTGCAATTATCAAAGAAGGGGATACAAATTTCAAAAAGTGAAAACCTCAGGATACTTTTTTGCAATCATCCCTTCTTTTTTCTTTCCTATTTTTTCTTTTTAAGTTTCTTCGCTTATTATGATTTCGTTTTTTGGCAGGCTGAAGTGAATTTTCTTGGTGACCTTGTGCACCCGAACTTGGTTAAATTGATCGGTTACTGCATTGAAGATGACCAAAGGTTGCTAGTATATGAGTTCATGCCTCGAGGAAGTTTGGAGAACCACCTATTTAGGAGTATGCTTCCTTCTATCGTTTTGATCCCCTCTTTGTTTCGAAAATCTGAATTTTTCTTGAAAAACATTTCATTTATTCAAAATTTCTTCTGGGTGGTATGATAACTAAGGATAATTGCAAAAAAGTAGCCTGTAGTATTCTTGATTTTTTTGTTAGTAAAGTTTGATAATCAATAAAGAAGAAGATAAAAAGGGAGGCAAAAATTCTAGATTTTCTTACTTCTTAAATTCAAAATTCGAAGGGTAAAATTGTCATTTTGAAATAAATTGCTAGAAAATAAACAAAAATAGAAGTTCAAGGTATTTTTTGCTATCATCAAAGAAGGCTATGATTTGTAAAAATTGAAGTGTACATGTCACTTTTTTTTTTGCAATGATCTCTTTGTTTCGAATATCAGAAATTTTCTTGGAAAACATCTCATTTGTGCAAATTTCGTTTTGGGTGGGATAATAAGTAGGTATAATTGCAAAAAAGCAGCATGTAGTATTCTTTTTGTTGTTGTAAATCCTAGCCTTCTTCTTTAATAATGGCAAAGAAGTGCCTTGAACTTGTATTTTTTGTTGACCTTTATATCAATTTGTTTCGAAATGAGGATTCTGCCCTTGAAATATTTTTACAATTATCCCTAGTGACTACTTTTAAAATGATCGTACTTCATACCATTTCCACTCGATAAAGCATCGTTTCTTCACAACTCCATGGGTATAACTGTATTGTATGTGTTAGGGTCTTTACCTCTTCCATGGTCCATAAGGATGAAAATTGCACTAGGAGCTGCAAAGGGTCTTGCCTTTCTTCACGAGGAAGCAGAAAGGCCCGTCATTTATCGTGACTTTAAAACCTCTAACATCCTTCTAGATGCTGTATGTAATCAGAACTCACACAATTTACGTTTCTCTGCTATTGTCCGTGTTCTTGATATGAAATTTGTAATGTGTTTAGGACTACAATGCCAAGCTCTCGGATTTTGGGCTTGCTAAGGATGGTCCTGAAGGAGACAAGACCCATGTCTCTACCCGTGTAATGGGAACTTACGGTTATGCGGCTCCGGAGTATGTGATGACGGGTAAGTAAATCTAAATCTAAACTTATTTTTTTTTTCCGGTTTTTAACTTACTCTCTAGATTGCTTGGAAGATCTGAGAGCACTCGCTTTACCTGCTTCCAATATAGCTTACTCTCTAGATTGCTACAATGACATTTCTTGGAGATATAAGCTATATTGGAAGTCTCTATATGACTATGGCCATGACTTTTGCTCGATTTAATTTAGGAATAATTGCAAAAAAGTACCCTGAGGTATTCATCATGCAACTTGTAGCCCTCTTCTGTGATTATTACAAAAAAGCACCATGAACTTGTCTTTTTGTTGCAATTTTTATAAAAATGATGATTTTGCCCTTGCAATTTGTATTTAAAAAATAATAATTAAAGAATACATAATTATTTTTTAAATTAATTTTTTTAAGGTAAAATCATCATTTTGAAACAAATTTATACAAAGTGCAACAAAAAGACAACTTCAGGGTATTTCTTTTGCAATTATCAAAGAAGGTTACACATTGCAAAAAGTGTATACCTCATGATACTTTTTTGCAATTATCCCTTTAATTTATTTGGAGATCTCATTCTTATGCTTGATTAAGGATGTTCAGGGAGATAGCTGTGAAGTAGATGTCAATAGTATGGAATAAAAATCATGGGTGGTTGCAAAAAAGTGGCAACTGCTATTCACTTTGTGATTACATACTTTTGATAATGACAAGAAAGTGAATAGAACTTGTATTTTTGTATCAGTTTGTTTCAGAATGATGATTTTACTGTTAAAATTTCAAATTTTAAAAGTAAGATAAAACAAAAAAATTCAGAATTTTCATCACTCTTTTAATCTAAGGATGAAAATTCAAAAACGAAGAAAACGCCCTTGACCCTGATATCCAAACCTATCATTTGTTTTTGTCTTTTTAATAGTTTTATCTTTTAAGGATCCCTTTTACATCTACTCAACCTTATTTACATCTAATCATAATGTTTTGAGCAGTGACAGTGTATTTTAAGATCAAGGTCAAGGGCATTTTTGGGCAAAAAAGAGAGATGTGAGTTTTTTTTTTTCAAAACTTAGGGTAGCTGCAAAAGGAATTCGAAACTTAGGGGTGGTCAGGTGTAATTAACCCTGATATTAATTCATATATTTGAGTACTTCCTTGTATTAATCCAATCACCTATGCCCATGTTTGTGTGCCAGGACACCTCACTTCAAAGAGTGATGTCTACAGCTTCGGCGTAGTCCTACTCGAGATGATAACAGGCCGGAGATCAATGGACAAGAACCGACCCAACGGGGAGCACAACCTTGTTGAATGGGCCCGGCCCCATCTAGGAGAAAGAAAAAGGTTCTACAGACTGATCGACCCTCGCCTCGAAGGCCACTTCTCTATAAAGGGGGCCCAAAAGGCCGTACAGTTGGCTGCTCACTGTCTTAGCCGCGATCCAAAGGTCAGGCCCAAGATGAGCGAGGTCATCGAGGTCTTGAAGCCTCTACCAAATCTCAAGGACATGGCAAGCTCGTCATATTATTTTCAGACCATGCAGGCTGATCGGGCCAGCCCGAACGCTAGGAACGGGACTCGGGCTCAGGCTGGGCTGGGATCGAGAAAAGGTCAGCCGCAACGGAGCCTTTCGGTATCCAACGGTTCTTACGCTTCTCCGTATCATCTTCAGCATCCACAACCTTCACCAAAACCCAATGGTAAATCATAACATTGATTTGGGATGATGATCATATGTTTTTCATATCCTTTCAGTAAAGATGTATTTTTCTATGATAGTATTTGTTCTTGAATGACTGGGAAAGCTAGAGGAACTTGTATGATGACCAAAAATGGTCTTTTGGATATCATTTTTCATTTTTGCCCTTGTTTGTTTCATTCTAGGAAAGATGCAACACTCAATCCATGAGATTGCATGAATTTTTTAAATCCTGAAGCAATAGTAAATCTAAAATGACGTCGTTTTGATTATGCATCCATGTGTGTTAGAGCATTCCCATCGGGTCGAACCATCCTTGCGAACCACGAACCAACATTTTTTGGTTCTTGGTTCGCTTGCATGGTTTGACCCAATGTGGGTGACATGGTTCCCCGACCCTCGAAACCAAACAAG
>JAYMSV010002718.1:0-10719 GCA_036897745.1 Erodium moschatum
GCCCTGATTATTTATTTTGACTGTCTTGTGTTCGAACACTGCCATATAATGGTCCTCACCTTTCCCCTCCACTGCTGCAACTTCATCGAAAATCGGAGACACTGATCGGATAGTGGAGATCGCTGCGAGTGGGGAGGGAAACTGAGGTGACAGAGGAAGAGCCCCTACCGTCAATGTCTCCGTGCTGTCACTCGTCGTCGTCTGGCTGCTGGCGTAAAAAGTCACCACCGTCGCCATGACATTCGCAGAAACCCTAGTAGAGGTTCTACACACGGGGTCCCTTTTTTCTCCAGTGAGATCCGATTGGACTCACCTCCGGACAAGGGAGAGAACTCGCCTATCGAGCCCAAGAGAAATCCGGTCTTGTCGCTGCTGGAGTCGACTACCACCGCCACTGTCGAGTGGTTGTCGTCGCTGAATGTGAACACCTGCCCAGGCGTCGTTACTGCTACGTACAAAGGAACCAGAGCCCTGGCATAGGCCTTGACAGTGACGATGACCATGGCCATAGTAATCAAATGAAAATTTATAGAGCGAGATTCTTTCAGAAGTAAAGACACGAGATTTAAAGTGCATGTACCAGACTCACGAGAAAATACAAAATGCTTGAAATAGTATTTTTGTAATTGGAACGATAATTAATAAAACCATTTAAATTTGGGGGATAAAATAACTGATTTTTTTTTATAAAAGGAGAGAACATTTAAACGATGAGATTGATAATAAATTTTTTTTTATATATAAATACTGCAAATTGAGTGATCAAGAAAGTATACACTAAAATGAGCAAAGATGGAAAGTAGAATTTTCTGCGTATACCGGACCGGACTGTATGCTCTATTCAACCATCTGGAAGGTTTGGCATTGACTTGGTCAACATCTGCTCCTTGTCTCCGAGCAAGTCACTGCACAAAATGGTCATAACTCGTGCACAAAATTCAGAGGTCATATGTTTATGAATACAGTCAATAACCCTCTTCCTTTCTA
Source organism: Erodium moschatum (assembly GCA_036897745.1). NCBI lineage: Eukaryota > Viridiplantae > Streptophyta > Magnoliopsida > Geraniales > Geraniaceae > Erodium > Erodium moschatum. The sequence continues at coordinate 988 of JAYMSV010002718.1, forward strand.
TTCACATTTGAGAATTACTCCAACTCTTTTATGTTCGTTTCCCATGTTTTCCTTTTTATTACTGATGTTTCAATAATAAAATAAGAAATATATTTTTCAATCCAATCCCGAAAGTACCAAATTCATTATTTTTTTTCTAAAAAACAATCTCTCTATCATAACTTCCAAAAACACACAAAAAAATAGTAATTTATTCTGGTGATTTTTTTAGTGTTTTGAACTGGGACTAAGGATGTCATCGGAAGTTAATTTTCATCCGTCCTCGAGTCTAATTGCCCAAAGACCTCCACAGGCTTTGTTTGGAATTTAACAATTACTTACAGGAGAGAAAAATATTAATAAACATAGTTTTTACAAAATATCAAACAAAAAAAAATTGAACTAAAAGTCATTAGAAGTATATCAATTCTTTCCTAAAAATAAAATTTTCAGAAATTCTGATTTGGCGGGTACTTATGTCATTAAAACAAACCAAAATTGTACGAGAAAACAATATAGAAAGGAAACAGAAGCAACATCGGGCCCATAATTCCTCTAAACTGGCCGCTTGACACCCTAAATAGAGTAAAGTAACAACTTGGTTTTATGGAAAACAAGCAGGAGAGACAAGTGCCCCTTCACTAATCTTATCTTCAACCAAAATAGGCCAGGCCTCCTATACATAATACAGAAGAGCCTCGGCCAAATTTGAAGCTAACAAGTTAGAATGAAAGAAAAATGACGGTGGCAGGCTCGATATTGCTCCCATTTAGGTACCCCAGGTAAGACTACTATACAGCACTGATGCCAACTTCAGTTTGAGTGGTAAGTACAATGAATACAATTATACAATCACTTCCAAAAGCCAAAGCAATACCAGAAGAAAACCACACACTGGATGGATGGTCAGACCATACAAAAACACATTTTGACACTTTTTGAGTTAACAGCATATTGATAATTTTTAATCTACATGGAAAGTACCGAACATTTTTTTTTATCAGCGACATGGAAACTACAACTTATGTCTACATTGAATTTGAAGGAAACAATTATCGTTATGAGACGGTAGTCATATAATTGACTGCCTAAATACAAATTAAAACTCAAAACTACAAGATTGCTGCAGTCAAAGTTAGGTTACACAAAAAAGCATCATATTTTGCCTATATTACACAACCATCTGGCAAATTTAAGTTAGGCCTAGTGACACAAATACTAACTTCCAACATGACAATTCAACAATGTTTGGAATTGGAAGTATGTAATGTTAGACTTATTGCAAAAATAAGTATTTTGTATTATTAGCCCCATACTCCACTGGTTATAAATAAATTATAAAAAAGTTATACAATTGCTAATTCAAGTATAATTCACTAAACAAAAAAAGGAAGTACACACTTATTTGGGGACAAACAAAATTTAGCAAGATGAACGCTTATTTTAGAAGAGGGAGTACTAATCTTTCTTTGTAACCACAATAATTGACCAGCCCAAACGGGAAAAGTCAACAACAGTGCCCCAGTACTGCTCTATGACTTGGTGAGAAAATGACATTATTTGGCTGGAAAAAAGCAAAAATGACATTCCCCCATCAATCATAATGTAAAGACTTAAATTCCCAACTAAAACAAGAACTGTGTGTCCACTTTCTCTAAAAATATATTATCCCAAAATAAGTGTCCACTTTCTTTTTTGGTAAGTCAGTTATGCATGAATCACAAATAAAGTCCCTAAGTAATAATGACTTGGAATCCATAAGTTTTGTAACAAGAGCGCATAGAGGCATATGCAGGAGTGTTATAGGTTACAACTACCTTAAAAAGATAAAGAATCTAAAACTGATCAATGAGTAGGAGTTTCAGACTTGGCAACATCAGTAAGCACAGACAATAAACAAAGAATGCAAAGCAGTGTTATCATAGACTTCATAGTTCATCAGCAATTCTCTCCCACAATAGCCTAAATCCTCCCTGAAAACAAGTAATCTATAATAGACCATGATGAACCATAATTGTTGAAGAAAAAACTTGAAGACACCACCAAAACACCCTAGCCAACATGTAATTTCTCTCTTGTCAAGGAGGATGTTGGTTGTACTATGAATGCAGATAATGCGAAATATTAGAAACAACCCAGAGCCACACAATTTACCGGAGATGCTGGAAAATTTGAGCTAGTAAACAATTTTTTCCAGAGTGATCTCATGACCAACAACTGAGCTCAAAAGGGTTTGCCTAGCAGAAAAGTCCAACTACTCAACAGAATACCAAGCTTGGTTGCACTATGAATGCAGATAATGCAAAATATTATAAACAACCCAGAGCCACACAATTTACCGGAGATGCTGGAAAATTTGTGCTGGTAAACAACTTTTTCCAGAGTGATCTCATGACCAACAACTGAGCTCAAAAGGGCTCGCCTAGCAGCAAAGTCCGACTACTCAACAGAATACCAAGCTTGGCACAGTGAAGCCACAAACTAGATTTGACGGGAGCAAAAATAGAACTCCCAACTGACAGAATAAAACGAGAAGATATAACCTTTATCTTTGTTTTTTTCCTTTATTTTCTTGGTTTATTCATCTTTGCCTCTTGGAAAGGGAAACATACCTTCACCAGCTTCAATGATCTTCGAAGAACAATAATTGGGCACAGCATAAACATCTGAACCCTATAAACTAACCATTACTCCTCTGGTTAATACTTTTGTGTGATTGCCTCCAAACCTCAACTAAAAATTTAAGGCAAGATAGTAGATATAACAAAAATTAACCACGAAGTAAGTTACTGTCCAAAAGCCGACCACTCTACTAAATCTGTATCAACAAAGCAACAAAGGGTCAACATTAGAATAAAACATGCCTACATGTGTCCATAAGTTATGCACTAAAATCCTCTTTCTATGAAGATTAAAAAGAAAAGGTCCTCTGAAACAGATATGATATATCGAAACAACTTAATACAAATACCTAAATTGAGTGAAATATACTGGAAGATCACCTAAATTTGAGATATGCAACTTCATATACACATATTACCTCAGAAATCGGGCCTCTAGCTTTCATAGTGAATTCTTCTCTGTTTATAATAGTGATAGTCCTCTTCATCATCATCAACAGATCGGGGAATCATTTTCCGTCTATCACGACTTGCCTCATTATTTGTAGACATGTCATGCTTAGAACGTTTGGAACTATGACTAGATTCTTTCTCTCTCCGCCGCTTTAAGTGATCACTGGAGCCTGGCTCCAGACCAGATTCTGAACGGTTGTGATGTTTCTGATTCTGTCTGTCAGATTCAACCCTCTTTCTATTAACAGTTTTTTCTTTATTACTCTGATGCCGACTCCTATCAGAATCATTGCCATGCCGCTCCTTTTTCTCATTATGCATTTTGGAGATTCTATGGTGATGCTTATACTTCTCTTCACTGTGACAAATAGAACTACTGGGCATATCTTCTACATCAGAACTAGACCTCTCTGGTCTATAGCATGACTTTTTATCTCTTTCAGCAATCGATGGACGGGGACGCTTTTCATGCCTCTCATCAACAGAACGGATGGCATCATCTAAATGGACATCTCGGTGGTGTTTTGTCCATGTAACCCGATTAGAACTGTCCTCTGAGTAGCTACGACTCTTTCCTCCATTAATATGAGATTTTCGGTCACTTGATCTTTCAGCCTCATTATGGTGAGACCTCTTATTATAACCGTCGTCATCGTCGCCATCGAAACACTGTTCCCTGTTGCAAAAATATATCCATAAACATCAACACAATACCAAAGATCAAACCCATAATCCATTAAAAGCAGTAGTCCAAAAATAAAGAACTAGTTAGCCAACCCAAAACATATCCACTTGTGCAGAAATCAAAGAATCGGCATGATCGTATTGACTCCTATTTCTTTTCTTGGTAGTATAAAAAGTACCTCCTCTTCTCACTCGATAGCTTCCATTCCTTTTCACTGTGTTGAAGATCCAGAAACTCTGAATAGCTTACAGGTCCTGCTGCACTGGCCCCTCCTGTAGTTGCTGCCCCTTCTGCCCTTGTAAATCTGCAGCAACATCCTTCAGAGTAAGAATTCATACAAATAATGCAAATAGTTCAGATGAAAGTTTTAACAAACAAGCAGCTTCCTTACACCTGATTAATTTGTACTAAACAAAAACGATAATGAACTTACCCGAAAGTAGGTAAACCACCATACATAGACGGCATGTACGCAGGAAAGGCAAAAGTTGTGGGAGGGATCATTGCAGCATTAAAATGCATCATCCCTGAAGGATGGCCATAAGGATTTGGGAAGGGTGGGACATGTGCCATAGGGGACCCATTATAGTATGGCTGGGCGAAACATGGCATAGCTCTTGGAAACATGGCATTTCCTACAATACAGAAGGAACAAAAACATAATGAACAAACTTTCAACTGTATATATGCTTAGCAATACATAATTTACAGTGAGATAGGGAGAAGATCTAAACCTTTCTGAAGCACGGGATGGGGATGGGTAGCCTCTGGACAATCCCTAATGAAATGGTCTGGAGAACCACACTTGTAACACGTACGGTCCCCCTAGTTTGAAAAAGGTAGCTTAGGGTCAGCATAAATACACAGAAATTAAAACCCACAATATAAAACGTCTGTGAAAGAAGGGAGCTTCATAATGCCAATCTCAATGACAAATATCCACCATATGTATTATGCTGATATGGAGGAAAAGCAAGACATATATAGATAACTGGGAAAAATGATTTTAACCTTATTTGAAAACCAGCAAAATCATATGTTGATTGACAAAAAAGTAACTTAAAAGAGAATAAAATATTGGGCTTGTATACATAGATCTTGGAGTTCAGGCGATAATATTTACAATAATTCTCATGAAGAGGACTATCACTATTATAAACAGAGAGTGATTCCTCAATGTGTTGATAATGACGAAGATGGCAATTACTATTTTATTGGGCGAGTCGTGGAGAATAATTTTCACGACTCGCTCATTTTCCATCATCATCAACAGAATAAAATACTGGGTTTCCATCTATTTTACTGTAAGAGTACAGTGTCTATGTTGAAGTAATTACCTTCCTGTGTCTTCCAGTCTCCAATGAACTTTTACCCCAACCTAAAACATCCAGGTTGACCATGAGAATAGAAGGAAAACATGAGGAGATGTATCAGAACGAGGTGAAATGGGAGACCATTAGGAGGAGAAAGATTTTACCTGGAGTGTCAACCCATAACCCTTTCTTTCTCTTGATAGCGGTGGAGTCAGCTGGCATCACATGTCAAGAAGAATGTAAGGTTATACAGTTTCAAGGCCAAACTGAAGCAGGTACTAGAACAAATAAATACTCATCTATAACCATTTTACATATAGAAATAACGATGCCAAATTCAAATCCAGGAAAATGTTTATTTTTAGACATTATGTTGACCTTAAAGCTGATTAGTAGTCTACAAACTCTTAGGCAGCATACATATCACTAATATTAACTATTAACAATAACAATTGTTGGTGCTAGAGATATCAATAGAGGCTAATAGGAAAATGAAAAGACAATACCTTCCTCCTGCACTGGTTGGCTTTCCCCTTGAAAATCACTAAATGCCCTCAAACCTTCAAGTTGGCTTTTGAAATCTGCATAATGGGTAGAATAAACACTTCTTTTGTTTGATTATTTAACTTTGAGCAATAAATTAACTGCTTTCAAAGATTTACTAGCATCTGAATGTTTGACGTAAGAAGTAGATCTGTTATTCTTACCCATTATTTGATTAGAACCCCTCCTTGTTACAGAAGCAGTACATGACACTTCTTTTGCTTGAATACCAGATTCACCATCTGTTTTTGGATTTTCAAGTCATAAAGAATAATTTTTATGTTAAGATTCCCAAAACAAACCTAAAAAAAGCACACATTTTCTTACCAGGAGCATATCGCTGGAAACCATTTTCTGAACCAATGAAGTGAACCTGGGACTCAAGGAAATGCTCAGTTGCTTGTCTTAAAGATATATTTGGCAGCAGATCTTGTACTCTGCACTTAGTAGAAAAGCATTTGGGACACCTCGCCTCCTCAATCAGCACACTACGAATGCCTACACCGAAAATCCAAAAAAAAAAAAACAAAGGGATGTCAAGCTATTCAATATTAATTATAGAAATAGCTTCCAAATATTAAATAAACTAGCAGAAAAAAACTTTTGAAATATATTTTTTGTATATAGTTTTTCAGTAGTCTGTTATCATCTTTTAGAATGCACCATTTTCATATATCTCCATGCCTAAAAGGCTCAAAAGATGATTCAGATTTAGACAACTGACGCATGTACCATATATCCCAAAATGAAACCAAAACCACCCACAACAATTATACTTACATTCATCACAAAAACTATGCTGGCAGCAAGGTATCATCACAGCATTCTTAAAGAATGTAGCGCAAAGAGGGCACTTGAATTCTGATGGCAAATCAACAGTCTGGATAGCTAGAGGATTGGCAGTAACCACTCTTCAAATTACCAGAGATAGCAAAATATCAGATTCCTGAAGCTAGATAATAATTGTGATTGAAAATGAATGAAGAAAGTAAATAACTTACTTCTCTGAAGTCATTTGTTCGTCGACTTTAGGTCTTGATTTTGTCTGTAGTGCCTTCCCTTCCATCTCATGCGGACGACCTAATTAGAGATGATAACAAAATCAGGCTAAATTAAATTTTATGATGACCTGCAAATGGACACATGTATAAATACATACCTCTAGATATAGCATCACTAAGGTCACTGGATTCAACTTTTTGGCATCCTACCATTGGCAGGTCGGAACATCTGAGAGCACAGAAAGAAATATGAAAGAACTTATAGATCAAGAATCTGACAAAAGTCTGATAGATCTGAACAATTAAAAAGCAATTTTGCAACACGCGTAGAAATGTAATTATGTAAGTAATCAGAAGTACCTCAGTACTTCAATGTTTTTCTTCTCACTGCCAGAACAAATTTCCTTATCAATATCGAGATTCGAATTGAATATGGCAGTCTCTGGAGCAGGGCACAAGTCAATCCCGAAATCATCAAAGTCATCCAACTCCACACCCTGTGGAGGTAAAACAAGAAGTTCAGTCAGTAAGTCCGATGACATTAAGATAAAGGAGACGGTACATATATTTAATATGATTCAATATATTAAGATTCTACTAAGATATGGGACTATTATAGAAAATGGGAGGAGGTATCGTTTTTGTTATCAATTAATTGCAATTTACTCTTATTACTAGCAAATCTCCCATATCCAAACCGAATTGAGCTTCCTACACCATATGACTGCTATCCTATTGCACTAGCAGAGGAACTTAAATGCAATAGCATTTTCTCCACTATACTATGACTCCCTTCATATTAAGTCTATCTGAATAAGGTCATCCTCCAATTACAAAAGCATACGATAAACACTGACAGAGATTTCATAGAACAGCCATTACAGGATGAAGCTATTGGAAGTCCCCACTGCCTAACATTCCATCCTCAATCAAGAACTTCAAATAGGAAGAATTTTTTTTACCCTTGAACGTGCACAAATAATGTTTAACTAAAGAAGAATATAACCTTGTCTCGTACACCCGCCACTGGAAGAGAGGTGCTAACTGTATAGGCAGGCTTGCTCTGGATATTTTCAGCTAAATAATTTAGGGGCCTGCACAATGTCCACAGAAGTTGTACAAAAGTGCTCTAAATGGTTAAGGAGAAAAGACAATTACAATAGATATAGTTAGTTTAATGATAAGAAATAAGAACTACAAACATACAACGAACAAACACTGCTAAAGTGAAAAATTAGCTAAAATTTCAAGGCGTCTTACACAACTGAAGGCGTTGATCCAGCAGGAACTCTCTTAACAATTACGCAAGAACCACTCTGGATTTGAAAATTTTCATTGTGGTACTCTGTGTTCAGCACAACAGCAATCCAAAACAAATCAAAGAAACATTATTAATAACTGCATTTTAAATAACTATCACACACGAATAATACACGCTAACATTTCTATCTGATTCTGACAGTACATAAGCTACCAAAATCAATAAAATGTGAATTATTCAGACTTAAAACAGCCCCCCAGATACATCCTTGGCTAGACAAATACTTCCCCCAAATACTTAACTAGTTCCCAACCAAATTCAATCTCGATTAGGGTTGAATTCAATTTCAAACACATTCCTTCAAGGCCTATCTGGAAACTGTTAATTTAAGTCTTAGCCTCTTACTACCCACCAGCTGATTCCATTTAATCAAAATCTTCTCTACAATTCTTTTTCTATCAGACCTCATCTACAATTTTACAGAGAGAGTAACAGCAAATTCGCAATACAAGACCAGTTCAAATCGAATCTAAATAAGAACAAATCAGATGCAAAAGAGTTGACCTAGTCCGGTGACGGGATCGGACAATACGAGATCGAAATCCTGGCAGACAGCGAGGTGCTTGAGGAGAATGATTTTGGATTTGAGATCGCGAACAGAGATGGAAGGACGACCTTGAAGATCGACCGAGTCGAAGGTCGCTGCGCTCCTGAATTTGAACCGGACGGCCATGGACGAGTCAAAACTGGCGAGTCGATGCAAGAAATTGGATCACGAAGAGATGGAGATATCAGATTCGTGTGAATTTTGGGAATCAAATTCGGTGCAGAAACAGTTGCCAAACAAAAACCTAAATAAACCTTCGCCTATTCCTTTTCCTTAGCGGTTAATTAGAGCATTCACAATGACTGTGACAGGCAGGTAATCGATCTGACCCGCATACGTATAGACCCGCCCCGGCATATATTTGTGTACCGAATAATTTGAGTCTAGAATCCGTTTATCGGGCTACATTTTGTAAACGGATCTGCTCTCTCGGATTTCGGATGAATTGGGTCGAATATATATATATATTTAGGGAGGGTGTTCGAATATTCAATTGAATGTTAATGATTTTGTAATCTAATTAAAATATCAATTATCAAATTATACTAACTTAATAATTATTTTAATTATAGAAAAGAATTTGTATCGTCTTTTGGTCCGGTTTAGTCGGTCTCAAAAGTTAGGGTTCCGCCGCCTTTTAGACGTGCGGAGGGTGTATCGGCGTAAGAGTCCGGTGAAGTCTGGACTACGTACAGATCTGCGAGTGTAGTTTCAGGAGGGGATTTAGGGTGCTGTAGGGGAAGGCGTGTGAACGTATAAGGGAGGAGTTAAACGAGAAGTTGAAGGGGATTGTGATTGACAGTGATGATGAGGAGGAAACAGTGGTGCCGGAGGAAGATCTGCTTGATGCGAAGTACAAGATTGGATTGGCAGTGAAGGTCTTCACGGGGAAGAAGTACAAGGATGATGTTTTCCGATCAGTGATGAAGAACGCTTGGAACACAAAGGACGCCTTCACTTTGACCTTAGCACCGGATGTGATTGGTTTTTTCTTTAAATCGGAGAGGGAAAGAAACAATGTTCTGGAGATGGAACCATGGCAATTTAACAAGGGACTTGTTGCTATGGAGAAATTTGATCCCGATAGGAATATTGCTGAGGTGAGTTTCGACCATAGCTCACTCTGGATACATGCCTCTAATCTCCCTTTCCGGGCGTTATCTAGGGTTGTAGCTAGAGTGATCGGGAGCAGGCTAGGAGTGTTTATGGAGGTTGACACGGATGAGGACGATAGAGGAAAGGAGGGCTATCTAAGAATCTGAGGTCGAT
>JAYMSV010002719.1:0-10718 GCA_036897745.1 Erodium moschatum
AGGGTTAAAGTTTCTTCTTCTAGAGAACTAGTTTTGTTGGCAATAACCTAATTATTAAAGCAGGGAGAAATGACGTATATTTGTCACGTACGTGTACTCCGTTACAGTTTCATCTTCCCAATTAACAAAACAACCCTAGGTGAAATTGACCCGACACCAGAAGATCCAAAAGGCAATATCAGAAAATAGCGACAAGGAGAAGAGAAAATCAAGGAGAATAATCCTAATTTTCTTTTTTACACAGCAACGGACAATTCACACACAAAAGAAAGAGAGAGAGATAGCTCTCTCCTTCGTCTCTCTCCCGATCAGATCGGACCCTTCTCATTTCTGCCATCGCTCGGCCTAGGGTTTTCTCAGATTTCCAATCTCCCATCCGCTTTCTCATTCCCCAATCCCTTCACTTTTCGTGCTTCGTCATTCGTACTAGATCCTTGATCTGGGCTGTAATTCGAGGATTGTGGTGTTGGTTCGATTACGGGGTTTGCGAGGGCGAGGGGATTTTCTTCTGGGTTTCAATCGATTGAATGAAAGTTTTGGCTTTGGGTTTGCATGGCTTCAACTCAGGGGCTGCGGAAACAAGAACATCTGGAGGCCGGGAAGCGCCGGGTATGCCTTTTCTCTTTTTGGGTTCCTCTTACTATTCGCTTCATGCTGCGTGTTGGTTTCCAAGTGGGGTTTCTGATTTTTTCAATTTGTATTGGGAAATGTGCGTGGCAATTGTAATAAACAGAACATTTCGATACTGAATTTGTGATGACCTTGTTTTTTCAAAACTCTAATGTGCTTGATTGTATCACCTTATTTGTGATTGATAATGTGTTCCTGTTCTTATAATTTTGGTGCTTTAAGATGTACTTCAGTGAACTGGATGAAAAACTAGAAAGAAGGCTAAATTTGTCAACTTTTGTCTATGGCCATACATGGGACAAACATGTAGCTTTGCTATTGCTTGTGCTATTATTGTTGTCCTGGAACATTTTCTTTTTTGGGTCTTCAATCTTAGGCGCGTAAATAAACCAATTTGATTGGTAAGTTGCTTATGGGTTGACTTAAGAAAAAACTTGATTGAATTGTTTTGTCCATAAGCCAAATTAGAGTGTTTAAATGAGCTTGAGAGCTACTTGTTTTAGTGACTTTTTGGTGCTCATGAGTTGAAGTGGTGTTAGTGGAATAACGGCATCTTCTGAAACGTTTATGGTTGTGTACTTGTGTTGTGATTCCTTACATTCAAAGCTCCAGATAATGCATGGGAAAAATTAGAAATTTTTGTTCTTGAAAATAATCTTTGCTTTCTCATCTGTTACATCTCATGAGTAAACTTTTCTAACCATAACCAAATGTCCTGTTATTGTGATCACACTGGGCAGTTGTTTGATTAAAGTTTTAATTTTTGGCTTGCCTCGTTCTCTTGTAAGGATTTCCATTCTCCTTTCGTACGTGTTAAACTATGCTATCTACTTTTTGCATTTTCAATGGTTTTTGTAATTTGAGGGATTGAAGTTATATTCCTGCGTAGGATCTTTCTACATGACCGTCTCTTATTTACTGGAGGAAGCTTATAATTAGAATTGTGCGAATGAAACCTAATCTAAGGGTTTCACAGTGGTGGCATGGATGAAGGTGTTCATATGGTTGCATCTAAGACTTGAATTTAATATATCGTTTGGGAATACTTTTCAAGTAATGCACGCCAGTACAAATTGCAGATTATATGTGATTCTTTTTTTAGTGGGATGCGACTTTGAGAAATCTGTTTCCAAAGAATGAAGTCGTATTAGACAGTTAAGAAGGAAAATGATGGAGGGTCATTCAACAAGTCCCCCTAGATCATATATTGAAAGAATAGGGTGCTATTTTCCATAACATTTCCTTTTATGTAGCAATATTGATTTGCAATACTATATAATTCAAAAAGCCCATATATTTTCTTTTTAAATTTCATTAGGAAATCTGATGCTTTTATGTCACTGTCATGATCTATCACAGACAAAAATATTTTCTTACTCTAAATAATGGACCTCTATCAAACAAGCATCTTGTTGACTATCTGAGTAGGACCCTTATATATTAACTTGAATCATTTTCTGATTCAGTATTAGCTTCTAGTTTGTCACTCTTAGTGCTAGGGAGTTCAATAACTAATTACTTATGATGTCTAAGTCCGTGGTCATTAATTGAGTACATTGAGCATACCACATTGCCTTTGAAGCTATCAGAGGTGTAACTCTTTGATTTTGTAAACATTATGAATTCTTTCTGCTGGTCACATTTTTTTTCTTGCTTCTACAATAATAGTTGATTTTGCATAATCAAGATGCAGCTTGCTTTGCTTCACATTTTCTTCCACATATGCAATTGTTAGTCTGTTATTTACTTGTATAAGCTTTTGTGCATAACTGAGTCTGAAGGTGTTTTTTCGAAGATTCAAAAATTTCAGTTTTTAACTACTTCACCCCAACTGTTAAAGAAAATATGGTACCTTTAGATGTTTAGTAGAAAATTTATATGTATGATAGTAAAAATCCAACAATGCTGGTTTAGAGGAGTTCATTATTTTATTTTCCACTGTAGCTGGAGGAGTTCCGGAAGAAAAAAGCAGCCGAGCGAGCAAAGAAGACCACATCTAATACTCAAGGTCATGGTCCTGATGTCGGCCTTGAGAAAAAGCCTTTAGAAACAGAGTTTGTTCGACAAACAGAGTCGAATGGAGCTGGTACATCTGATGCACCTGGAAAAAATGATATTGAGCCGGCTGGTGTGACAATTAGCAATCATAACAAGGCAACTGATCTTTCCCAGAAAGGTGAACTGTCAACTAATGGTTACAATGTAATATCTGGAGATGAAGTGCTGACACATGGAACTAAGCAAGAAACTAGGACTTCTGATTCAGGCTTATCTGGACCAGCAACTTTGAATCATGGTCAAGTTGCAAAACAAATGTATGATGATTTTCACCCATATAGGGGAGCACATGTTGAACCTCCTTATGGGGTTGCACCTGACCAGTCCATTGTTCTGCACTCAGAGAAAAGTCAAGATTTTGGCAGCGTTTCTACTCAGTCTAGTTTTAACAGACTGGAGGAATCCCAGTCGAAGGAAAGAAGTAATTATTTGAAGGATTTTACAATGTCAAATCCCATTACTTCTCAAGCTTTTGCTATGGACGTTTCACCTCAGAATTCCGGGAGCAATCATCGTCAAACTAATCCCAGTAATGCTGGAATATTGGACATTGGTCGTACATTCTCTTATGAAGGTATTATAAGGATGTTGCTATACACATATATTTGCGTATTGTAAAACAAGCCTCATCTTTTTACTGTGTTAAAATGTCCTCTTGTGGAGGAACTAATCAGTGTTAATGTTTTGGGTGTCTTGTTGTAGAATCCGTACAGCCTAGCACAAACATGAGAGGGTCTTCTTTTGAAGTGGTGAAAAACATGTATAGCAGTACAGAGCTAAAAATTCCTTTTACCTTTAACATGGGGGGTGGCGGACTTGATAATTCTTCCCATGTTTTGCCTAGCGTGGATGGTCAGTCCACAGGTTCCAGTTCTGATGTCAGAATTTCCTCCTCGACTGAGATTAATTCTAGAAAGTCCCGTCCATCTTTTCTTGATTCTCTGGTGCCTAGACCCTCATCAGGCTCTCTTTTTCAACGTACTGAAGCAGTGGGTTCATCTATGGCTAATGGCTTTAAACATAACAGAAGTGATGACATAGGGCCATCTGCTTTCCAGAATTCACTAATAGACACGGAGTCTTCTGGACCGGTTTCAAAGCAGAGGACTCCAAGTGCACCTATTGCATCTGGGTATAGTAATAATTCTTCAGTCTCTACTAGTAATGGGGTTGACTTGACTAGGCCCTTTGTTAGAGATAACAGTACAGAAAGGAAGCATAATTTTTATTCATCTAAACAAAATGAAGATTTTTCTGCTTTGGAACAGGTATTTATTCTTTATGTTCTACCATATATATTGTATTTCCACAGGTCTTTCTCTGTTTAGTTATTCTTATACTACGTGAATTGTTTAAAGGTGACATGCTGATAGAGAAGGCTATTTATTTATTAATTACGTATTTTAATTTTGTATTTCCTTGTTCCTTGGTTGTAGCATATTGAGGATCTGACACAAGAAAAATTCTCTTTGCAACGAGCTCTTGATGCTTCACAAGTTTTAGCAGAGTCTTTAGCGACTGAAAATTCGTCTCTGACTGACAGCTATAACCAACAGGTTTGCTTTTGACTTAAGTTTCTTGTGGAATGGCAACTGTGTAACTTTGGAAGTCTATTAGCTTATATGATTTAAGATGATGCTTGGTATATGATTGTAGTTGATGAAAAGGATGTCTATTGTTGCCATAGTGCCCTCCTAAATTGAGTAACAAATACCGTATCTGGATTTGTGGGAGATTTCAAATGTTATCTTTACCATATCGATAACCTAACTCAAGATGTGAAACTTATTTTCCTTATGCTACTAAAATATGAGAATTTTTGAAGGGGCTGAACACAATGGATTTCCTTTATACTATAGGTTGCTTAGTGTAACTGTAAAAAATAGCATAATATAAGGACAGACTTGAAGAGGGAAGGAACAAATATAACATCTTCATATTTTCTCTTAGTGATTAATAACTGACAACTGTAAATTGTGTCTACTTCATCTCTTTCTTGTATTAATGATTCGTCTCATGATCACACCTTCCATAGATACTTAATTTAGATATATGCATGAAAACGTGGATTAAATATAGATTTGCATACCTTTTAGATTTATGAAATGATATGCACAATTTAGATTTATCATCTTAATCCATTTTTTTTTCTGATTGGAAACAACTTTAACCATATCATTTCATTTGGGATTAATGATTTGTGACATGTAAGATATTAGTTAAGGAAGGTTGAAGTGATATCTTGCACGTCACAACTATGTGTAGTTGGTTGGTTTGTGTTTGGGAAACGAAATGATGGGAGTCACTAGACTAACAATTGTTAAACTCAGTTGAAAGGGGGATTCCTGCTGATAAGTCAATTTGGAGGTTGGGTTCGAAGTACACACTTTTCCCAAATGCCTTTATGTGTACTTGTGCCATGGTGTGCACATGGCTATCTCCACTCCAGCTTTTGATGTATACTTGTGAAATTTACTACATTTCCATTATTGAATAAATTTGTATTATCACAGGTTCGAACCCCAGTGGGTACACTTGCTTGAGCTTGTGTGGGTGGTGGGTTAGAATAGGTTAAAGTAGGATTTCCCTGTATTTCTCTTTGATAAAAAAAGAATAAATTTGTATTACGTATATCATTTTTTGATTAAATTATTTTTCTTCAGAGAAGTGTTGTTAACCAACTAAAATCAGACATGGAAAGGTTGCAGGAGGACATCAATGCCCGATTGGTTAGTATCAATTATCTATCTCTTGACTTGCTCTCAGTTCTTTCTAAGTATCTGCAAGTGTAGAATGCATGCAGTTCTTTCTAAGTACCTCCATATGTATATATACTATTTTGGGTTTTGTAGGTGCACAGTTGATTCTCAATTTTGTTGATTTCTTTAATAACCTATTGTAAATATTGTGAAGTATCATTGCCGGTAACTAAGGCCGTTTGGCAATGATAAAATTAATGTCTATATATGCTTCTCCTGCATGTGACCGAAAAATGATGAAAGTTCATTTGCTTACAGTCTACACGTGAACAAGGAATCCATGCTAAAATCTCATGCATATTTTCCAGTGCACATGTTAAGTTGAGCTGGGGCATTTGGTTTGGCAATGCACTCAAATGAGTTGGTATTGGATTGATATATTCAAAATTTAGTATAATGATGTTTGGTAAGATCTACCTTGAGAGTGGATGGAAATGAAAGTTATTATCTGTCTGTTAGGAGCTTGGGGAGACATGGCAGATGTAGAGAGGAGCTTCCACTAGTGGGTGGTCGCTTTAGGCAACTAATTGTGCATTTACTAGTAGTTAGCTATTAGTGGTTTATTCTTAGCAGTTAGTTATTACTACTTGTGAATGTAGGATCATGTTTCTATTTCATATGCCACTCATGCCTTTAAGTAGGAAACCCAACACCTATATAAGGGCTGCTACCTGCTAGTGAGAATCAATCAAAAGAAGTAAATTTATTAGAAGATATCCAAAAGGTATCAAGAGATCCAGAGTTCTCTCGTTAATCGAGCTCACAACTTATCCGACCTCATCTTTGGTAGAAAAGACAATTGGTGTTTTTATTTTTATCGACTTGTTAATTTTTTTATTGGTTTCCTTCTTTGAATAATCTTATGGGATGCTTACTCTGGATGTATATGCAATATTGGCATTCTTTTATGTGTCTATGTTTTAATTATTCACTTGTTGGCTTTTAAATGTATTCAATAAACAAATATTGTATTTTTTTTCTTTATCATTTTTGTTTTGTAAATAACTATCTGTTCATCGTTTTACATTACCAGGAGGAACTTGAGTCTTTCAAACAGGAATATGTGAATGTACGACTTGAATGTAATGCAGCTGATGAGCGTGCTAAGTTATTAGCTTCCGAAGTCATTGGTTTGGAAGAGAAGGTAATACATTTACTCAGTCTACAATATAGCAGCTATTTGGTGCCACTCGTTTAAACAACTGGGTTGATTTTATTGATTTGATGAACCCTGAATTTCTGTGTAGTGGACTAATTGAAGTAACAGTTTTGTCTTGGGTATCATTTGAGCAATTGGCTTGATATTGTTGTATTGGTAAACCCTGAATTTAAATTTGATTTATGAATTAAAGTGAAAGCCTTATCTTTGATGCCACATCTGTCATGTTGTATGAAGGCATGTATTGTAACTCTAGTATTTAGAGGCTACTGATAACAGAAGCTGCAAGTTGTTGAAGAAATATTGTGCAACTACCTACCAATCAGGTCTTCTCAAGAATTAACTCTTATGGAGTCTTACGACTGATCAGGTCTTCTCAAGAATTCAACTAGTAGGGAGTTGCAGAACTTGATGTGCATCAAATTCTGAATAGCAAGAAGTAGGACCAAACAACCTGGTTCATTTTACATGTAGAATAATGCATCGAAATAGGAAGCTCCACTGTGAGAAAAGATATCCAATGTCATGTTGTGGTAGAGAACTAGACCTGAACCTATGTTGTATCTGTTGTTCACAAGCAATAGTACAAAAAGCATGCATGATGCTTTTTAACTGAGCTCCTTTTCTATACTAACTCTTATGATTACATGTTTTTTTTTATTGAGAGGTAATAAATCAGTAATCACCAAGTTTATCTTTGTAACTTGTGTAGGCACTTAAACTTCGGTCTAGTGAGCTAAAGCTTGAGAGACAACTAGAGAACTCGCATACTGAAATCTCTTCATGCAAGTATGTATTACTTATTTGACTGAATGTAAAGGACTAATCTGTACATTCAAATTCATTTTGTTTGCAATATTCCTCCCTCTATCGTTCTGATGTTGTTACTAGAAGGCTGTTTTGAATGTAAACATGATTTCTTCTATTTTCTGCAAATCTTCATACCGTTCTAGGAAATTACTTACAGTTCAAATTATGTTGTAGTTTAAGTTTACCATGCTTGGTTCTGAATGTAGAAAATCATCTTTGCCTTTTCGAGATCAAATCAGATGTATTATCAAATCAAAACATTATTAAGTACAAGCTACTCCCTACATTGATGAGGCTTCTCTTTCAGAAGTAACCATCAGGGGTCATAATTCTTTATCATTTAGGGTGCTTGCTGTGTTTGTAGATTCTAAATGAAATCTCCAAATAGAGATCCTTTTTACTTGAGATGAAAACATTTGATCTCATCCTTCAATTGGGCTTTAGATTTCTAAATGTCGTACTTCAATTTCTTTTGCCAATGACTGGACATATAATAGCAATTCATACTGAATTGTGCAGAAAGAAAGTATCTAGCCTAGAGAGAGAGCGTCAAGATTTGCAAATGACTATGGACGCACTAAAAGAGGGTAGGAACTCGTATGTTTTGATTATGTTATGGCATTTCTAAATTTTTAGTTGTAGTGGTAAGTTACTTTGCAGATGTTTGCATTCATGTGGTTCAATGCCTTTATTTAGATAAACAAGAAAGACTCTCCGTGGAGAGCCCCCTAACTTGGAATTATAAGTTAATCTTATGTATACATCTATCATCAATTGTCTGATTCTTTACTATTTTATGGCAGAGAAGAAGACGTTGCAGTCAAAGCTACGGAAAGCTTCCGTAAGTGATAAGTTGATTGATGTTGGCAAGAGTCCTGACAACAAGAAAAATATGTCTACATCTACGGAAGATCTAGATAAAGGTGACTCATAGTGTTTTGGTGTCTTAGGTCTAGACTTGTATGGTTTTTGGAATTGGTGTATTTTTTTGGCCTTTCATAGTGTCTGGGTTCCCATAAAAAAAAACTTAAATCAACCGATGGGGTTGGCACTTATATGTTGAAATGTGTCTCACATCGGAAGATTGTCTATTAAATGACTGCTTGATAAGCAAGTTGGGGCCTCCACTCATCAGCTTGAGCTTTTGGGTTGGGTCGGACTTTAACGTGGTATGGAAGCTAGTTTGGGCCCATGACTCTGCCCTTGCTCGGGAGGGCAGGATATTCCCTCAGGTGCCCAACCGACAGTACACATGCTGGGAATAAAAGAATCTGTTAAATAAGGAATCTTTATTGATGTTACGGTGTATTTTTTTTTAAATACGTTGATAAATATATATTTTTCATCTGTTTTTTGTTTGTTTTTGGAGACCAGTGAGTATAGTCAGTACTTGATAATTTGTATGGAATAGAACTCTCTTCTTTTAAGTGTTAGAATTTAACAATTTAATTTCCTCAGAGTGTTCAGGTACTATTTCAGATACCTCCAACCAAGAAATCCAAGCACACGCAGCTTCCACTGGAACAGATGCTCCTGGTTTTCCCTCATTGTTTGAAAGTGGACTGTTAAATCTTGAAGATGCATCATCGAATCTTCCACCAGATCAAATGAGAATGATTGAAAACATTAATCAATTAATTTCAGAGGTTCCATCTGTCTTTATTGCCTTTGTCAATTGATTATATTTTTTTGGCCATGGACTTAGTTTGCATGTAGTTATTCCATAAGAATGCTATTTTCTTTCATCAAAAGGAGTTGTTTTGTTGATTACTTAATATATTTATCAAAATCCTCTGTGTGCAGTTAGCATTGGAAAAAGAAGAATTGCTTCAAACCCTGACATCCAAGTCATCGGAGAGTTCAAGGCTGAAGGTAAAATTGATTTGAATTTAGAGTGTGATAATGGTAATTGTTGGGTATACAATGTTTCTCTGCACACCCTTAGTCCACAATTATAACAACCTAAGAACGTTTTGTAACTACTTGGGGTATTAAACCGCAAATTTATGCAAGTGCCGGCATGTGTTCAGCATAGCCCTCATGCTCAGCCTTTTCCGAGCGAGTCAGACATCAACCGGCCTAAGCACCTTATGACATAATATCTATTTGTATAAATGACATGATAAACCCAATGCTCCTTCTGCATGATATGTCCAAAAACAAGTGAGAAATTTTGCAATATGTGGCTTATCCGTCGAGGTTTTGTGTTCTTGCTTGTTGTATAGTCTCATCGTAATTTTCTTTATAAATGAAGGATTTAAACAAGGAATTGTCACGGAAACTTGAGACTCAAACTCAAAGGTTAGAGCTTTTAACTGCTCAAAGTATGGCCACCAGTAATGTCCCTGCAAGAATTCCGGATTCTGGTACAACGCAGGATGACATTGCCTATGCAGATGAAGGAGATGAGGTATTGTATTTATTAAGAATTACTAATCCACTGTTCTTTAGTCTTCCAGAGTTTTGTTAATGCTGCAACAGGATGGATAGGTTTTACTTTATCACGCAGCTAATATGAATGTTTGTATCCCTCGAACTAGGTGGTAGAAAGGGTCTTGGGATGGATTATGAAGCTCTT
Source organism: Erodium moschatum (assembly GCA_036897745.1). Taxonomy (NCBI): domain Eukaryota; kingdom Viridiplantae; phylum Streptophyta; class Magnoliopsida; order Geraniales; family Geraniaceae; genus Erodium; species Erodium moschatum. The sequence goes on from JAYMSV010002719.1 coordinate 9,995, forward strand.
CCCGGGAGGTCCATCAAAACGAAGAACCAGCAAACTCCTTTGATAAATGAGTATAAAGTGACTGTTGGGAATAAGTCGCTGTGTGGTTAATGACGGAGAAGCTCCGTTGAGATGTACAAGTGCGAATGGCTTGTTCAGTGAAAGCCTATGCTCAGATTTTGATGAAAAACGGAGGTCACAATGTATATCCTCGAGTCAAATATATAGTCCATTCTTTTAGCGAAGGAAAAGAAAAAAGAGGCCGGTAAATCCACAACCATTTGTTTATCTAGTGGGAGTGGAGATCCCATAAGCGGCTCTCACAACTGTGATTTTGGATTTTAAACATTTGTTTTAGTGTGAAAGGAAGAGGTTTGCGATCATCAGGTCTTTGTGGTTCTCATTTGATGTTCCTGTTCAGTGTCCACACGCATTGGGGATGCGAGGCCAAGAAATCATATTTGTATTCTATGTTCCACATATAGCCATGTAACTATCGTTTTGTTTCAAACACAGAAACTAAAATATAATGTTGTACGATTGTGGTGTTCCAGTTGTATAATTTGGTTGAGTATCATACTTCTGTATGAAAGGTGCAAGAAAGAAAATGGGCCATCAAATGAAAACTCGTGAACGTGATGGAAATTTATTGTAAATGTAGTTGGTTGTGTACATGAAGTACGATAAAAAATTTGATTGAAGGAAAATAAGAAAGGGTAGAGAGAAACTTTATTGATGACTTAGA
>JAYMSV010002720.1:0-10718 GCA_036897745.1 Erodium moschatum
CAGGACTTTCGCGTCGCCTGCCATGGCTGGCTTTGGATCGGCTAATGGCAGAGGCCTCAGAGGAGGTCGACAAGGACGCCCTCTGTTCGGTAGCTCAAATGATCCTCCAAAATTGATCTTCACTTCTGGTGGAAAGCAACTCAACAGGCATCTGACTATCTACCAAGCCGTCCAAAGACAACTTGTGCTAGATGAGGATGAGGACGAGAGCTATGGTGGGAGTGATTTCATATCTGGTGATGGAGGTAGGCTGTGGAGTGATATTTACACCATAACATACCAAAGGGCAGACACCCACATTGAAAAGGCATCAACCGGAGGATCAAGCTCTGCATCAAAATCTTCCAAACCTAGTTCTGGTTCTAATTCCAACTCTGATGGCCAGAAGCATCGAACATCACTTCTTGATAGCATCTTGCAAGGAGAACTACCTTGTGATCTTGAAAAATCTAATCCAACTCATGATATATTGGCGTTACTCCGTGTACTGGAGGGTCTGAACCAGCTTACTCCTCGTTTGAGAGCACAGAAGGTTTCTGACAATTTTGCCGAAGGCAGAATTACATGCCTTGACGAGCTGAGCTTAACTGGTGCTAGGGTTCCTTCAGAGGAATTTATTAACGGCAAGCTTACTCCGAAGCTAGCTCGGCAGATTCAAGATGCCCTTGCATTATGCAGTGGAAGTCTTCCTTCATGGTGTTACCAGCTGACTAAATCATGCCCATTTTTGTTCCCTTTTGAGACTCGACGGCAATACTTCTACTCTACTGCTTTTGGGTTATCTCGTGCATTACATCGTCTTCAGCAGCAGCAGGGTGCCGAAGGCCATGGGTCCGGAAATGAAAGAGAGGTTAGGGTAGGTAGGCTTCAGCGCCAGAAAGTGCGTGTTTCCCGGAACCGAATCCTTGATTCTGCTGCAAAAGTGATGGAAATGTATTCTAGTCAAAAGGCCGTACTGGAGGTAGAATATTTCGGTGAAGTTGGCACTGGTTTGGGTCCAACTTTGGAGTTTTACACACTTTTGAGTCATGACCTTCAAAAGGTTGGGCTTGGAATGTGGAGGTCACAGTTTTCACCAGAGAAACAATTAATGGAAATTGATGATAGTGAGCCCGGTTCTGCTGGCAAAGGTGATTTAGTCCAAGCCCCTTTGGGGCTATTCCCTCAGCCTTGGGCACCAAATGCTGATACATCTGACGGCAGCCAATTTTCGAAAGTCATTGAGTACTTCCGGCTTGTTGGCCGCGTAATGGCCAAAGCATTGCAGGATGGTCGGCTTATGGACCTACCATTGTCAACAGCTTTTGGCAAGCTTGTTCTTGGTCAAGTAAACTCTTCTGCCATCAATTTCCCTTCCCTCTATCATGTTTAGAATGTTCATGCTGTAGCAGGATTGCTTATATGTTTGCCACTGTTCAAATATTATGTAGGAGCTTGATATGCATGATATTCTTTCTTTTGATGCTGAGCTCGGAAAGACTTTACAAGAATTGCACGCCCTCGTTTGTCGGAAGCAACACTTAGAATCGCTTGGTGGCAATTGTCAGGAAGCCATAAAAGACCTGCGTTTCCGCGGGGCTGCAATTGAAGATCTTTGCTTAGATTTCACACTTCCTGGTTACCCAGATTATATCCTGAAGCCAGTAGATGACAATGTACGCGTACTTCGATTTCGTCGTTATTCATGTTTTAATAACTTGTCATGACCTCTATTAAAACTTTTTAGGTGGATATTAGTAACTTGGAGGAGTACATTTCATTGGTAGTTGATGCAACTGTCAAGACTGGGATCATGAGGCAAATGGAAGCTTTTAGAGCAGGGTTCAATCAGGTTAAGCACTTTCAGAAATAGACTGTTTTATGTTTCGGTTTAATATTAGTATCATGTTTTAATTTTGTTTATTTATTACAAACGCAACATTCATGTGGTTATCCTGAAAACATCTTTTTTATATTTAAATTGTAAGGCGAAAGCTTATCCAATTTTGCATTTTTTTTTGTTTCTTAGTAATGCTGTTTGCTTGTTTATGCAAATTCTTCTTCTTTTATTGAACTGCTTGTTTTTGACGTTGAGTTTGGCAATTGTCGACAGGTGTTTGACTTGACATCATTGCAAATATTTACTCCAAACGAATTGGACTATTTACTATGCGGTCGTAGAGAGTTGTGGGAGGTAAATATAAAATATCTGCCTCAATATGTAATTTTGACTTAGACAAGGCTATGCGTTGATGTTTAACTTGTATCGACTCTTTTTACTTACGCAGACCGACACACTTTCTGATCATATTAAATTTGATCACGGGTATACCGCGAAGAGCCCTGCGATTGTAAATGTACGTTTGTTCCTTCACGAACTTCAAGAGCAAGTTATATGCATCTGAATTTCAGCTAGTTTTTTATCTGATCAATTTGGTTTCTTGTGACGTTGTCAGCTACTGGAGATTATGGGAGAGTTCACACCGGAGCAACAGCGTGCCTTCTGCCAGTTTGTTACTGGTGCACCTAGGCTTCCCCCTGGTGGTCTGGCTGTTCTCAGTCCAAAGCTGACTATTGTGAGAAAGGTATGTTTGCTCCCAAATTATATACATGTAAAAGTTTAAACAGTTTTACGATGTTAGAAACTAAAGATTCTTGTAGGTGATTTAGTGAAATTGCTTGTAATTATTAAGACCTTTTCAATAAAGTATCGGTATAGAATCATAGGATAACTTCAGCAACTCCTTTGACTTTTGTTTCTAACATACTCTCTGTAAAAGTGAGGCGTTATAAGACACTGTCACCTTTCGTTTATCATAAAAAAAACACCCGGATTTGGGTCATTTTGTCCCCAAAACCACTGCTAAAGGAGAAAGGTGATGGTGTGTTCTTGATAAAACCATTACCTTTTCTGTGTAAATATGGAAGGCTACAGTGTGTTACTGAAAACCCCTCACCTTTACGGGGTGTTTTTGATAGCGAATGGTAAAGTTAGTATGTAAATAACGGTTTCTCTATAATCATTTGATCATCCTTTTGAAAGTGACGTCATACGTTTTCTGAATAGTTTTAAAAATCCTTTTGATGTTTATGCCTCGACGAGTTGTTATTTTATACATCTATTAATCTTACGCCTAGCGGTGCTAAGGGAAAACACCTCGCTTATTTTAATGCAGCTTTGGGTTTATGTGAATGAAATTCTATTTTTTGTGTGCAACTGTATGCAGCATTCCTCGACCGTGAGTAGTACAGCAGCCAATGGCACCGTAGCATCAGAAACTGCAGATGACGACTTGCCAAGTGTCATGACGTGTGCGAATTACCTGAAGCTCCCTCCATACTCCACCAAAGTAAGTATTTGAACAAAAGTTGTTAATAACTCGATAGCTCCCAATCGTTCTCGATAACTCGATATATTATATATGCCCTCTGATGTATGTGTTGCTCTGAACAGGAAATCATGTACAAGAAATTACTATATGCAATCAGCGAAGGGCAGGGGTCCTTCGACTTATCATGAGATTTTGCGACTAACAAAAAAAGACTTGTGTATATCTTACATGGGGGTAATTTTGATATATCATCTGATGTAGCGTGTTCCTGTTCTGTTCTCTCCTTCAATAAAACGTTATTTCCTTACAGATCCAATCTGTGGCATTGTCAAGGTCAGTTCATCTTCCCACATATATGCTTTATATATACCTTGAAATGAGTATTCATTACCCTGAAATATGTATGTTTTACAACTCACTATCTTGAAGTTGAAAATGGAACACCTCACTACCCTAGATTAAATCAAAATACATTTAGTGAAGGGTTACACTTGAAGTTGAAATTGGAACACCTCAATACCCTAGATTGTAATGCTGAATACAGGTAGTGAAAGGTTACACTTCAGTAACTCGCAGTAGTGAAATGTTGCTTGAAAACTTAGGGTTATGATTTGTAAAAGGGGTAATTGCTAAAAGAGAACCCGAGGAATTCACTTTTTGAACCGGTAGCCCTCTTCTGTGATAATTGCAACAGTGGCCTGAGCTTGTCTTGTTGTTGCTCTTTGAATACATTTCTTTCTAAATGATGATTTTTACCCTTGGAAATCTAAATTTAAAAAATAATTATTGAAGAACAAAAAATCCTATTTTTTATATCCCTTACAAAGAGGTAGAAAATTAAGGGATATGAAAATTTGGATTTTTTTGTTTTTTACTCGTTATTTTTGAAATCTAAATTGTTAGGGTAAAATCGTCATTTTATACAAACAAGTTGGAGGTACTTTTTTGCAATTATCAAAGAAGAGAGCTACAAGTTTCAAAAAATGAACACCTTAAGTTGTTTCTTTATGTAACGCGCATTCAAGGTAGTGGTTTGTAAGTTCAGGTAGTGATTCGTAAAACATGTAGTCTCTCTTAAGTTTTCATCTACTCTGTTTCTGATAGACAGGATTCGTATATGTTGTAACAGGTCGGGAGGCCACATTTTCAAGAAGCTGCAAAACGGGTTTGCGCAGTTTTTTTATTTACTATGTTTTCTCGGCGGATAGTACATGTAAATGATTAGGAATTCTTGATTGCTTTCTTTTGTTTCTTTCTTCTCCTCTCAATTGTCAGTAGGATATTCTGTATTTACCACATTGTAAGAAGGAAAAAGAATTGATACAATGAATAATTTTTATGCAGCATTTTCTGATTATACTGTTCTTATGTATATGTATGAACTTATGGTTTGAGTAAGAAAAAATTATAGGCTGTCGTACTTGGATTTCACATTATATTTTGGGGTGATACCATCTCATTACCTGAAAAGTTTCGGATTCTATTTTCATTATCAAACTTTTTTTGTGGTCTCGTTACCCTGAAGTTTCGTTTGTCTCAATTTAGTGTCTTCTATCAATTTATTATGTCACAGATGCCTCTTCTGTCCAACATCCACTTTAAATTTATCGTCTTCTTCTCAACAGCGGAAACACATTCATCTTTTAAAACTTCAAAAAAATTCAGAAAAAAACTAGACGAAAGGTAGTGAATTGAGAAATTAAGATTGGAATCGCTGCCCTTTCCGGGTCTATACTCTTTCTTTATCCGGGATCCCGACTAAACAGATAGGGAAGCTATAATTGAAAACCACGATCGAATTTATGGAAGCACTGGTCTATACATTCCTCTTAGTCTCGACTCTAGGCATGGGCGGATCTACGTGGGATCCAGGGGGGCACGTGCCCCCCCTCAATTCTCTCAAAAGCTATTTACACAGTTAATGCTTTCCCAATTTTTTTAGTTATTTATCTAATTGGTCCTGAAATTCCTAAGTAACTGTTCAATGTTTATAAAAAAAAAGGAATTGTTCAGTACTTATTCAAAAAAAAGTAATTGATGTGTTAATATTTAATATTCTTATTTACCGTATTTATCTTTCCTTTCTTTATTTTTCCTAATTAGAAGTAGATTTAATAAGCAATTGTTTAATGGATTATAAACGTTTATTAGGTGTATGATGGTTTTGTATTTATTATTATATTTTTTAATTTTCTAATTCTAATTAGTTTGAATATTTTTTTTAATTAAGATACCGTCTAAAGTTGGAGTCTACCTCAATTTAAGTTTGAGTTTCATTCTCTATAAAATTGAAGTTTTTATTTCGAAATTTTGTTACTTAATTTTTGAAAAATTCTAAAAATACACCTTTAGTTTCTTTCAATTTCCAAGTTGTGTCCCTCAAATATGTTTAACGTTACGTATTATCATCGAAATTTTTTGGTGTCCCCCCTCACTAGAAAAGCTGAATCCGCCACTGACTCTAAGGTTTATACATATCCATGGAATGCGATCCATATCATGTTTAAATCCACTAATTGTTGCGAACCACGTGGAGCCATATGTGGCCACCACCATCCTCATACAGACACTTGCCTTTCATTTATTCTTCCATGGATGAGGATGACTAAGCTATATTATAAAATGCTATATATTTGCATCTTGTACGTAAGAAAGCATGCTGGAAAAGGAGAAAATATATAGAGCAGTTGCCTTTAATCTTCAACTCTCATATCCTATTAGTTTGGTACGTGAGTATTGTGCGATGTCATTGCTAAAAACTAAAATGCTATTGTCTTTCATATCTTTGAATGGGCCGATAAATAACAAATCCGTATAATGGGCTGGAAAACAGTTGATGGGCCAATAAATAGCAAATGCGTGCAACGGCCCAGTCAACCAAAGTTCCAACCATCTCATAATCCGGCGTCGTTTCAATGAGAAACATTTTACTTTGCCGCCATTAGATTCATCGTTCCCTCCATCTACAAAAACACCAGAACTGAGCAACACTGGCAATACCTCTTCTCTTTCCCTCCGCAGCTTCGGATTTGCAGATCGCAGAACACACCATGTCAGACCAGCAAGACGACCTCGACCTCGACCTCCTCCTCTCTCTCCAGGACAGGGTTCTGGAAACCCCTCCAGCTTCTCCTTCGACCCACCATTCCCAATCTACAGGTGATTGAATCGCTTCGATGTTCCTTTTCACTTCGTCTATTGATCGGAAAATGCATTTGGGCGTGTTTCATTTACCCTAATTTTCTGGGTTTCTCGCATGACGTTTGTTTCTATGTCGCCTGCTTGTGAATTTGCTTGCTGTTTTCGGATCTGAGTTCATTTCATTACGTGGGTTTGTTTTACTTTGTTCTGGAATTGTAGATTTGTTCTTCCTTTGATTGGAAATCCATGTGGGTGTGTCTCAATCCGACTCTTCACTTCGTTTATTGATCAGAAACTGCATTTGGGTGTGTTTCATTTAATCTGATTTTCTCGCATGACATTTGTTTCAATGGTGCCACAACTCGTGTTTAGCTTGTTGTTTTCGAATCCGAGTTCATTTCATTACGTGGGTTTCGTTTACTTTGTTATGGGGTTGTAAGTGTGTTCCTCCTTTGGTTGGCAATTCATGTGGGTGTGTCTCGATTTGCCTTGATTTTGTAGGGTACCTGTCCGATGAGGGATCCCCACAGCGAAGAGGGCAAGCGGACATGTCGGCTTTTAGGAATGTTGTTGAAGACTGCCTAGATTACAAGCCAGAACCAGTGGCGAAACCCAATAAATTGAACCGGAGCAAGACCTCCAATGAGGCTGGTATTGAGAAGTTTTCAGGGTTGCGTATAAGGTAGTTAAGGGGCTGGCTAAGATTTGGAAGCTTGCTTCAAGTTAATAGTATGTTTGATTGAGTCTTGAATTTGTCTCTAGTGAATTTGATTCAAGCTTATTACATTAGTGTCTAAAAATTTCCAAACATTGCTTAAATTTGTTTAGATTGTTAAGTTTTATGAGAAAACATAATGAAATTAGTTACAATAGTGTCTAAAAAGTTCCAAACATTGCTTCATTTTGTTTAGATTGGTAAGTTTTCTGAGAAACCATAATGAAATTAGTTACAATAGTGTCTAAAAAGTTCCAAACACTGTTTCATTTTGTTTAGATTGTTAAGTTTTCCGAGAAACCATAGTGAAATTAGTTACAATAGTGTTTAGAGAGTTCCAAACATTGTTTAAACTTGTTTAGATTGTTAAGTTTTCTGAGAAACCATAGTGAAATTATTTTTATGATATGATACTCATATGTTTTTCACTTTTTCTTCAGGGATCAGTCCATGACTCCTACAGAGCTCAGTGATCGTTTTTCAGACATCAAGTTTGTTCGTCTGTCTGCCATAAAGTATTCCATTACACTTATGTTTCAACTTTCAAGTATTGATGCACATATTTTAACTGCTTGTGATTCTGCAATTCACCTATAGCTTTGGAGTCAGACTGAATTTGATTGCAATGTGGTAACGAATTCCCATTCACTATTTTCCTTTATTAGGAATTTAATGGTAGGAGAGACTCTTTCTGGATGCTGGGCAACTGTTGGTGTCTTGACGGAGAAAGGCATTCCAAGAACTAGTTCCACGGGGAAGACCTATTCGATATGGAAACTTGGGTGTTTAGATGAGAAAACAGTTACTGTGTTCTTGTTCGGTGATGCTTATCAGAGAAATTGCAAAGAAAAAGCTGGAACGGTCTTTGCTTTGTTCAATTGTAGTGTTCGGAAAGACAATGAGGTATTAACTTATCTTCTCTTAATGCATATTCATTAGTTAATCTCTGCAGCAATCTTTTTACATATAAACCAAAAAAACTAATAATCTTCCATTTGCTTTTGCAGGGATCAGGCTTTTCATTGAGTGTGTACAATAATAATCAGATTTTAAAGATGGGTACATCAGTTGATTATGGGGTTTGCAAGGGAAAGAAGAAGGATGGAGTGGCTTGCACACTAGTGATAAATAAGTATGTCAACTGAGTTTTTTTGGAACATGCTAATAGATTCAATTCAAAAAAGACAACCAACCAACTAGCTAGGAAGGCTTCAAACCCGAACCACGGCTTGTACTTCAGTCTGAAGATTTTATTATAGACTAATTTATGTCATCTGAAATAATTGTTAAAGGCTTTTGATACCATCTTTTTACATATCATATGCAATCTGAAAGAAGTGCACTTTTGCCACAAGCCCTTCCATTTGCAGTAGTACACATGATCATGAAACCATGTTTGTTATGTTTTGTTACATTCAAATTATTAATATTGGGTCTTTATTTCATGCAGGAATCGTGGGATATACTGTAAATTTCACAAATCGGTAAGAAGAAAGGCTAATTCCTAAATCTTTGTAAATGCGTGCTCAGCAATTGATTACTTATGTTTGTTACATTTATGTAGAAAGCAACACAGAAATACTCAGCTGTAACACGAACTGAGCTCAAGGGAGGGTATGCACTTGAGTCATCAAACCTTTGTGTTTACTATTTGCATGTGGCATTGCATATGCAATTCTTTTAACATGCTGTTTTATTTCTAACAGGAACTTAAGAACAGCTTTTAGGGGTCCTCAACAAAGAGAAGGGATATACATGGTTGACCCTTTTGCAGACAAACCAAACTTCAACAAGTCCACGAAGCCCGTGAAGTTATTGTCTGTAGATGGACTCAAGAAAGCCTTGAGGTTTGTCATAGTCCTTATGCTCTCCTTCAATGGAATTTGATTAAAGCTATATTGCAATCATGTTAAGAGTAAACTGGCCAATTCAAAAGGGCACGTTCTGTTCATTCCCTCATAAAATTACATGCACACAAGATAACAAGAATGTTCTAATTAGTGCCGCTTGATTGGATGACTTCATTTCAATAACAGCAATGCAGGTAGAGTGACGACAAATACACACTCACAGGGGATAAGGTTTCTTACTGAACTAACAGGTATGAGATTGCAATTCATATGTGCTCATATTGCTTCTGTACTTCTTTTTCTTTTGCTGATATGTTTTCACTCTACAGTTAACGAGAAATCATCATCCAAGTACGCAAGTAAAGAATCTGTTGTAACAAAAAAACATGTCGCCCATTCAGAGAAAAGGTACCTTAAAAGATCATTCATTTTCGTAAAAAAAAACATTAAGGGATAATTACAGAAAATTACCCTGAGGTCTTCGTGTTGCACTTTGTATAAATTTGTTTTCTAATGAAGAATTTACCCTTGGAAATCTGTTCCTTACTCTGTACGGGACAAAAAGGAAGAAAACGAAGGGATATGATAATTTGGATGTTTTGTTCTTTAGATATTATCTTTTAAATCTAAATCGTAAGGGTAAAGTCGTGATTTTTATACAAATTGCAACAAAAAGACAAGTTCAGGGCACTTATTTGCAATTATCAAAGAAAAGGGATACAAGTTGCAAAACGTAAATACCTCAGGGTACTTTTTTGCAATCATCCCAAGCATTAACATGCCATATTTTAGTGTCTTTTACTGATTTTCTCCCTTACTTTAGGAAATCAAATACCGTTAAGGTGAATCCAGCTGAAGTCATGAGAAATCAAGAACGGGAAGCGAAGAGAAGGAAAACTGAGCAGGATCAAGCATTGAGAGAAAAATCTAAGCAGGGTACAGAAAAGATGATTGAATTAGACTTTGTTAGTTCAGATGAAGGGTTCTGAGCAATTCACACCAGTCTTGAACCTGCATTTTGGGATATCATATTACACAGTAATCAAGCTCTGTGCTGTGATGATACTTAGACAAGTTGCAACTCGGTACATATTTCTCATCCTGACTCCATTCCTGCTCTATCTTTTGGCCATCCCTTGGACTTAGAAATGCTTAGTGTAAGTATTTATTGCCTTGGAAAAGATTGGGCAGATCAATCTAGACTCATGCTCAGTTTTGTTTTGGGTTCATGAAGCTGTAGTAAGATAAACTCTTGTTTTTGTTTACTTAATGTACTTCTGAGTCATTGATAAATTTTCCCCAAAGGTCAGAGGCTACAGATTTGTACTATTTACATGTCAAATACCAACATATTATACTGTTTTCAGAATATATCTAGGCCCTCCAGAGGCATTTTTCACCCCCATAACCATGTACCACATTTGTGGGGTTGGTAAAGCATTAATGGGTCAATCATTCTCTTTATTGAGTATTTTCTACAATAATGGAGCTAGGGTTCATTTCATGCCTTGTGTAACAAGGCACAAGTGGACCCAATGACTAGCAATTAGATTATTATCTTTTTTTTTTCGTGCACTTAGAGCATCTACAACACTAGCCCTTGAGTCGGCTGAAAGCTGTTGGTGGGGAGTAATCGTCGGTTGGGAGCTGGCTGGGGGGGCGCTAGCGGGGGGGGGCGACCGTGGGCTCCCCCCCCCCCCT
>JAYMSV010002721.1:0-10718 GCA_036897745.1 Erodium moschatum
GTCTCTCTGAAGGTCTTTGAGTTCCCTTTATAATGAGCTCGTACTCGGGTTCCATGACGTGAATCCAGGACCGTAACAGTGGGATTATAATCTCAACACTCCCCTCACGTGAGGTGTCTTCAACACTTCGAAATCAAGTAATATTCCATAGGAGAAGTTTTATGGCTTGTTAATCTATGTCAATATCTACCTAGTATAGGCACCACTAAGAGGCTGTTTTGATTGGCTTCTATAAATTATTTATGTTGAAATAGTTTATAGGACAATCCCCCAAGTGCTTATTGAGCCCCACAGTTTTTATTGGCTATCAAAACTTGTAAAATCACATCATAAGCTACATCAAGCACCTTCTAAATCTACGTACACTTCATGAGCAAAATCTTTCCTTCCGCTCCACCCTCTATCTGTCACCATTTTATTACTCGAATACGTATTCTAATAATATAAGACATGGATAACCGCAATAATGCATGTCATATGCTTTTATAAGTAGAATATGAATTGAAATTTTGGCTACTTAATATAGAGAAGACCCCATTAGCAGCCTACATGTTGTTATCATGGGTAACAGAACTGGTATAAGTATGCACTTAATTATTTATTGGGAATGGTGGATGGGCAAATTGTTAACGTCACGACAACCCGGCAATGTAAAAATATCAGAGATGAAAGAAGTTTAAGATAAAGAATACGTACTTTGGCAAATTCTTCAAGAAGTATCTCTCTCACAAAGGCTCCCTGAAGTATTTCAAAAACCATAAGAGAAAATGTAGCGGGAATAACTTACAAGACTTGCATGAATAGATCCAGGATACAAATTTATAATTCAAAATTCAATCATTGTACCTTCTCAGTCAATGTGAATGAAAGAATTTGCTTGATGACCACCCTGGAATCACTGTCATCTATTTGTTTTCCTATTAGACCCTTCTCTGTTCTAGCACGAAGAGACTGCCACAAATGTAAAAAGAATAAGGAAACATAATATGCATAGTTCATTATTACATAGATTAAGTATACAGTAGAACCTCTTTAAATTGATATTTGATAAAATTAACACATTTTGATAAGGTAATAACTAAGCAGCTAATATATATGCCCACAAACAATAGTATTTACAAAAAAAATCTCCCTCAGCCTACAGTGCTAGGGTTCTATCTCTCGTATCCATTTCCGCCTCCATTTCTTCCATTTCCAATGGCAGCGACCCCTCCCTCACCTGCTTCATCTCCCCTCCCCTCGATGGCCCCGAGACTTCTCTTAGTCACGGGACCATCACAAAACCCTCTACCGACAGTTTCCGTCCCACAGAAACGCGGTCTTCTTCCCCATCCATCTCTCATGGCACCTCGTCAACCAGGGACCGTTGCCCCAGACCGAGCGGCAGAACCTATCATCCCTTCTCAACAACGTCTCCCTCCAAGGCGACGACGAGGAGGAAATCCTGGCCTGGCAGACATGGAGACGGCGGCGCACGAATACTGTTACGCCCTGGCCGGCCATATTCTTTCGAGCATATGGAGCACACCCTAATGGCTTCTTGTTCCTTATTCCCTTAACCAGAAGTCATATCTTTAAAATTATAGTAACTTAATCTGGAAATTGAAGCAACAAAAAAAAAAGACAAAAGACAATAAGCAGATATAAGATTGCACCTCGGATAGTAGAGACTCTAGACGATCAATTCTGAAAATTCCTTCCTAAAAGGAAAAAGAAGTGAAAGGTGACAACAACGAATTAGATGATTACATGGCTAAGCTCGTCTCCTGAAGAAATGATGGTTGCTGAGAGGCTGTACACTTACCTCATAGAGAAGACCTCGCAAAGAAGACTTAAGCTTGGGTGAGCTATCAGTTAGTACTTTTTTGGCAATCCATGGGTATGTGCTACCCAAAACTTTGTAATCAGGATTAGAGCCAATTGCAATCCCTTCCAATACAGCAAGGCTAAGAATCAAATAAAGGAAAAAAAAAAACTTAAACAAAATAAACTGAAGGTGTATAATAAAAATACAGCCATCTATAACTTCACGGACAGTAAACTGAATGCAACAGGAGAAAATGCCAAATGGCTCTCTTTGGAAAAGGTAACTACCTCCGAATGACAAGAGAAAAATATGATGGTATCCGAAATTTGAATTTATACCTGCATAAAATGAATATATCATCAGTTGTGTGTCTAGTTAAACTCTTATAGCCCAAATAATATAACCTGCAGTCCACTTGAAAACTCCCACATGTTAAAGTTGTCCCACATTGGAAGAATGTGGTTTGGGTGACCAATTGATTTGCATATTCAGTCCCCCAGTTGTGAAGGGCTTGATACCGTATAAATTTTTCAAATTGGGCTAAGTATATCAAGTAGTGCTCCACAGCTAAAAGTCAAATTTGTTAGTTCGGCATGGCCCTACCCTTATGTGGGATTATACTTCGACAATAAACAAGGCAACACAAACGGGTCACACTTGCCAAAACCAGAACAATACCACCATGTTAAACTTTCCTTCAACCTCAAAGCTTTAGTTGTTGAATGGATTGCCCAACTAATATACCAAGCAGTCTCCGACTCCACTCATCCAATGAGGGATATTTCAACATATCATTCTGTCGATAACTCTCCCATTAGCTTGACGTCAAAGTAAAAAAGGATGGCTACAACATCTTTAAGGAGTTCATATTTGGAAGCCAGCGGTATGTGAACTGTTTTTCCTTCCTATTCATTTCTCAGATGTCCATACAACCTAAGGAGATTTCATCTGAATGACTTGTATTCCTTACACTGTTGATCGTGCTACTATTTTTACATTTAAATATTGATGCTTATCCAAACCCCGTGATAGAGTAGAATACTGCGAGTTGCAAGCCTCGGTGAACAAGTGAAAAAAACGTATAATATTTGTTTAGAAGTCAATTTAGCCCGTCCCATAAACCTACACATATTATTATTTTCACTGACAGACATAGCATAGAAACATAAATGTAATTAGAACTCCTTACATTGTAGTTCCTAAATCTCCTAAAAGATCGCCAAAACTTATGTTGCGAACTCCTTTGACAACAGCACTTTGAAAGACATCTGCAGACAAACAACGTGAACTTAACACAACAGTTACTATTATTTTATTCTAAGATAGAATCTGAGGACATGAAATCCTACAAATGCAACCATTTGGACTCAATTTATCATCATATGGGCAAAAAGAGAAAACCTGTTAAGGCCCTAGTAACAGCTGCTTTCTCTGCAGTCGGTGGGAGAAGCCTGTAGGTTTATATGATTAAGTACACTGGAAATAGTGACATCAATAGACATCATGTAAAAATTAAAAAAAAATTAGTAATAGTAGATGTGCAATTTGATACCCAAGAGTGACAAAGTCCTTAGCCAGTGCATTAAAATCACGATTTACAAGATGGAGGCAGGCTTCAATAAATCCGTCTCGAAGTTCTTCTTTGAATTCTCCCATCATACCGAAATCTGGTAGAAAAATAAAACCGAAGTTAAAAAAGTAAATAGGACTTATATAGAAACAAATAACAGGTCTATTAAAGCCTTATCTGACCCAAAAGCTATAGTTTATGGGTGGAGGCCTCAATATTAAAGCCTTATCAAGTGGTCAACTTATCCATTTCGATGTGGGACATACACTTCAACACTCCTTTTCACGTACAAGTCGGACAACACAACAGACCTTGCACGTGGATCATTAATGGGGAAAGAAACACAAACGGATAACCAGCCAAATATTAAACCAGCTCTGCTACCATGTTAGAACCCGTTCCAACCCAAAAGCTCAAGTTGATGGGTGAAGGCCTTAATATGCCGAGCAAGTGGTCAAATTATCGACATCCTTTCGATGTGGAACATACATTTCAACAAGGTCAAACACTTAAAATTTCAAGTTGTCAAAGCTACAAAATAATATGAGGAAGTCAACTAATTTTCATCACTGCCAATAGGAATAAATACAAATGCATTTAGTTAAAATGAGTCACTTATATGGGGTCGAGCTTCCACAACTAAAAGATCAACCTTGTTAAATGAGTTTGATCTAGCCTTTGTAAGTACCACTATATTTTTATTTCTTGTCGATATGGATTTACTATACTTCAAAATTAGGTCGGATCAATTTTTTCAATTGACCAGACTGCCAAATGTGCCATTTTGGAACTTCAGTCCCCAAACGCAAATGGTTGAACAGCCAATTGAGTTAATTATGGCCACACCCATATCAGAGAGGATTAGTCATGCACTTTAAGGTCATCCATGTCTTATTATAGAAAATACCTAACTCTATCTGTGGTTGAGTTCATACTTCGGATAAATTAGAGCCATAGAAACAGCAGACTTCTTTCTGAAAACATGAAACTTTTTTGTTGACTCACATGTACCACAAAAAAAATATTGAACTTGAAACAGAAAAGGTGATCATAAAGTGCAAAAAGTCCACAAACTCACGAAAAGTACCTAAATATGCTAGCTTTCCATCATATGTACGAAGAAGGTTCCCTGGGTGTGGATCTGCATGGTAGAACCCATATTCTAGAAGTTGTTGAAACGAGCAGTAGACTCCTACCTGTTTAGAACCAATAAAGGAAACCATACAGCTCCTCAGCCATATCATATATAATAAGAAACAAATAATCATATTGTAGTAATTAGTTTGATATATGACCTCAACCAAGTAAAGATCCTTCACGTCAGACAACTTTTGCCCCTACAATTGCATTAAAAGAGAAGCATCAGCAACAAGTCCGGGAAACCTTTATTACATGAATGCTTAAATCCTTCAATCATTTACAGTAACAATTCTAGCAATGAGTAATGACCAATCAAAATGGATTTCCGAGTTGCAAAACCTGGCAGGGATTCTAAAAGTTTAATGGAGCAAACAAAATAAACAAATAAGTAAACACACTAATATATGAGTCAAATGCTTAAAATGAAATATTGTAGGGAAATGTGGCATTTGGTTGCGTGGCCTAGTGGCTGTTAGAGTAATTATCCCTAACATCTGATTTGAATCTCATCCTAGCTAAAGTGCCAAAGGTATGCTAGTATAAAGAGGA
Organism: Erodium moschatum; assembly: GCA_036897745.1. NCBI lineage: Eukaryota > Viridiplantae > Streptophyta > Magnoliopsida > Geraniales > Geraniaceae > Erodium > Erodium moschatum. Next base: position 5,067 of record JAYMSV010002721.1, read on the forward strand.
AAAAAAAAGATAAAACTTAAATACCTCCACCCACTCCATGATAAGGACCCTTCTAGTAGTGTGCTCCACATACATTTTTGGAACAACAACATCCCGAAGACCACCATATAGCTCTCTGCCAAAGCATTTAGATGTCCATCATAGATCGCAAAAATATATATAGAATCAGCAATGTATGGGCAAAAGCAAATAACATATCAAACTACCCCAATGTCTATGCAGCAATCTTATAGCTCCAGCGTGGATGATAAAATTGCAGTTGCTTACCAACACATGTTGGGCCAACTGATAAAATAACTTGCTTTACCTTAAGCAAGGTCTGAGATTCGAATCTTGGTGTGTACACACTCACATACACAAAAGTTCCCAAAGAAAACACGGAGCTGTTTAAATGTCACAACATTTGATGCATTTTCAGCTTTGCAGTTGAAATCATGAATATCTAGGTCAGTGTAAAAAGTTTAAGTTGATGTACGATTGCTACATATGGGGAAAAGGGAACTATGGCATACTTATAATTTCATAGAAGCTGTAAAAACAACATAAAAGGTGGGAGAGAAAAAGAAATAGTGGCACTGAATAGTATTACCTAAACTTATACAAGGAGAATCCACGCCTCCTAGAGGCCAGAGGTTCGAATCCTAGTGGGTACCGGCTTGAGAATGGGTTGGGGTTAGGGGAATCTTCTTTACTTGATTTGTAATCCTACACTTCTTCTGTAATAGGCACTCTTAGACAATAAAAAAATCCTCTATATTAATTGCATTGTACTCCAAGTACAGAATAATCAATAAAATGCAGAGGTTAAGCACTTGAACTTGGGTCCTTGTGACCAGGGTTCAAGTCCCAGTAGCAATATCCCCTCCCACCTTTATCATCTATTTCAACAACTCTTGTTAGGCCTCTCTCCACCAACTCCTGTAGGGCTTCTCTCTATCTCTTCCAACTTCTCATGGGCCTTTTTCTCAAGGTGGGAGTCTTGTGGCAATACTATTTCTAGTTTACAAGATGTGGCTTGAGCCCTTCATACATCATTCTTATAACTCTAAGAATCAAAAGTTTGGTCCTCCTTGCTTTTACATAAGCAAGTGAACCTAAATCTTGGTACACATAGCCGATAAAAAAAATGCAAAGGTTAAAACTGATTGCAGATCAATATGATCATATGTCATTAGATTCGCAAAACCACATGAACTACATATGTGAAGGCTTGTGTGTGTATGTGTAAGAGAGAGATATACAGCCTTTAAGGATGATGTCAGGAATCCAATTATCGAGCCTTGGGATATAATTACAACAATGTCATACAAAGATGCAACACAGCCCAGCTGGCATGATTGGATTCCTGACAGATGATTGCAATGAACATTGTACCTAGGGAGCACATAAGTATGAACTTTGGATGGAAGAGAAGAAAAGACGATGAAATGTTTATTCAGACTCCCATTGCCAGCCAATCAACAAAAGAATACTGTTTATTCAGATAAGAGAATAAACTAAAAGCAGACAATTATTTTTGGTACTCCCATCTTCAGATAGGATGGAGCACCACAAGGTTTGGAGGAGAGACTAAACAATCAACCTACATATTTCAGTAATCAATCCTAAAAGTTTGGGGGTATTATTCCTATTGTACATTTAGTAAGCAGCTTCAGGATATCCCTTCAATCTGAAAACCCTATGGGACATGAGACATTTTAAACAGTTCAATCCTCCTACACGTGTACATCATCTGTTGGATACACACAGAGAAATTAAATGTTCAATAATGCAATTTATCGTAAACCTGTGCACTTACCTAAACTTGATCCCATTGTTTGCTTCTTTCTTGTAATCCATCTCCTGCATTCAATTTGATTTACCTGTACTCAATTCGAAGCTCTAAGAATATTCCTGAAAATAAATAAATAAATGAAAGAGCAAGAAGCAGTGTTTATATGTTTTACTCTCAACTATTGAAAATGTGTAAGAGTGCTAACCATCTAACTGGCCCAATATCAAATTGTTTACAAATGAAGTAAAGGCAACAACAAACTAAACACAAGAAATTCAGAAAAGAAATCTGCACTCTTTTTTTCTTCAGAATGATAGCGAAAGGGATTTCCAATCATTAAGACATTACGTAATTAACTTTAACCTGATTAAGACATTACATAATTAACTTTAACCTGATATAAAGGACGGACTGTTTTGCTTGTGTGATTCTATTATTACAAACAGCAAATCTGTTCTCGTTTTAAGTTCAATAGGCGAGGGAAATGCCAGAGATAGAGATAAAGGCGATTCTGGATTATGCAAGTTCAAGGGCCTAAAACGCAAGTCAAATCCTAGGAAGCTTACCAATTTCTGTGCTGCATAACCTCTTTAAGTTCACAATATACTCGTCCCTAAAGCTTATACAAGGAGCATGCTATCATGTGGCTGGAATAACCTCTTACTCGCAGAACGGACTTACTCTTCTCTCTTCCCTACTTAAGTAACAGACGTACAGCCAACCTTTTTCAGTCAAACTCATGACTCCAATCCCAAAATGGGCATCTGCTACACAAACTATGTTCAAATATTTGATATATAGCACTAGTTAAGTAACAACTACTGATGGCATATGATGAAAAAATCACACAGCATAACATCCAGTCGCTTGAAATATTGAATACAATTGTATTCTGAAAACCCTTATAATAGTTAAAATATAAGGAACTCAGTTCTGGTCCTCTCCTTCTTAGCGATTTTTTATCTCAAGATTAGACCATGGTTATCAACATGTTCACATCATGATTATACACCCAGAACTCACATTTTTCTTAGGTTCTAAAGACAGACAATTGTGAAGCAACAACGCGACAAAGGTGCTAGATTACATAAACATGCACGTGAATGTGTAATATATACGAAAACATACCTGAAAGAGACTTGATGCCCACTCATCAACCACCGCCTGCAATTTGAATGTCAAGTTGCTTAGAAATAACTAGTGAATTCTATAACGAGGGTAAGAATGAAATATGACGAACTGCAGTAGGAAACAATTGGACTCAAGAATCCACATTGCCCTTTAAACAAAATTAAGTTGTGGGCCACTTTCAACCATTACCTGGAGATCTGTGTTCAACTTGCCTGCTTTCCTAGCCAACCCAGCTAGAAAACGCAAAATTAATATGTCTAAGGAGATAGCGGCTTGAACTCCAGGTCTCTGCACTTTCACAGCAACAACTTGCTTACTACGGCGAAGCCTGGCTTGATAAACCTTTAGGAAGGAAAAGAACATTTAAGATGGGTTTAAACTGTCAGGTTTAATATTTAGGCATAAAAGATAATTTCTTATGAATTCCTCAAAAACAAGTCAATATTATAGCCAATCGTAGACCTGTCCAAGTGATGCTGCAGCTACAGGCTCAGGTGAGATCTCAGAAAAAAGCTCATCTATACTTAGTCCAAGCTCTCGTTCTATTGTATTGAAGGCAACTGCAGTCGAAAATGGAGTAATACGATCTTGCAATAATGAAAGTTCATCCAAGTATGAAGGTGGAATCAAATCCTACAAAAAAAAACATGCGTTCTAATGTCATGAGGAGAAGAAAAGGCAGTCATAGATGCAAAACTGAAGAAGAAAAAATTAAGTGGAAAGTCTAATTGTTACACTCACAGGTCGAGAAGAAACTGCCTGGGCAATCTTCACATAAGCCTGCGAATCAGAAAAAAAAAATCCAAATATAAGCTTGAAAAGTATGTAGTTTTACATGGTTGTTGAACTGTGCATATTGTGAATAGTTGGAGTAATTATATGAAGCATGAATAACATGGTTTATAATTTTTTAAAAAAAACTTAAGTTATATGTAATCTGAAAGGCATGTATAACTATTTTGGTTGTCATGTATTAATACGGTATAATATTATACACATCATGGTATTATTCAATGATCTTAAGCTACTAGGTGGAGGCCCCAACTAGTATATAGGGATAATCGCACAAAAGAACACTGAACTTATCACATTTCTCACTTTACTACACTCACTTTCAAATTTTCTCACTCATCTACAATAAACTTTCAAGTTTTTAACTTCACTCTATTTCGGTAATAAATGACAAAAATACCCCTATAGCAATTTAGGAAACTCGGTCAAAATTAAGTTAGAGTCAAAATCAGATTGATGTGTTGTAACATCCACTGACTAAAAGAATTACCCTTTAGTAAAATTTATTGTACTAGTACTGGCATATTTTTGAAAATTAATGGACGGTGTTTTGCTAATTTATTATCAAAATAGAGTAAAGAGAGAAAATTTGAAAGTTGAGTGAGAAAAATTTTAAGTCACTGTAGTTAAATGAGAAATGAGGCAAATTCATTGTAGTTTTGTGAGATTATCCCTAGTATACATGTATGAACTATAAGACCTTTCTAATACATACATAGTACTATATACAACATAGTTTATGAACTATGAGATCATTCACACTGTTTGTAAAAAATTTAGCCTCTACTGAAAAACATTAAAAATTGATAAAGATGAAAGAGTATCAGAATTGATAAACATCACATACCGGACCAAGCTCCACCAAAATTTTCCGAAGCTCTGCAGCTCTAATCTGCATGCAAAGAAATTATTAAAAAAAGTCTATTCAATCTCCTAATCAAGCAAATGAAGGTCATAATTCTGTAATTCCAAATTATATTTCCGAATAAAATCGATCATCAACGTTTCCCTCAAATTGAGCTATTAACAATGCGCAAACATCCATTTCACCCGAAATTGTTATACAAAATTCTCAAATAATATTTGCTGAAGAGAGCAGAGACCTTGAACATCTGATCGGACTGTTCCATGAGACTGTCGATGTACCGGAGACCGAACCACTTGCCGAAGGTAGTGCCAATTTGGAAGAGGCGGCGAAGCAGAATCAACGGTTTTCTCTGGTAAATAGCATAAATTTTGGGGACGCTGTACTCGGAGAGTGAATCGGTCTCGGAAGCGGTGAGTTCGAAGAGGTAGCCGGAGTTGGAGGTAAAGGTGTCGACATCGCCGGCGGCGGAGCACCTGCATGGACGGTGAAGCACACGCGACCATTTAGAGCGGTGAATTTGGGCAGAAGAGTTGAAATGAGCGAGAAGTAGTGTGTGTGAGTAGTGGTGAGGCCTGGAAATGGCGGGAAAAGTTGGAGTAGGAGACGGAAGAAGCAGCGTCATGAGGCGACGAAGCTGTGAGCTATGACGTGGTGGCGACGCCGGCGAAGGTGGTGGCGGAAGGGATGAGTGGGAATATTCTTGACTGGACAAATCTTTGAATTAATGGTTCGTTCGGTTTACTCTTATTATCCTTTTTTTATGTTCTTTTTCCTTTAAACTATTTCTGGCCATTGCTTTTATTTTATTTTTCATTTGTTTTCTTTATTTTGAAGATTCATTAATAACTTCTTCTTTTTTAAACGAGTAGCTGAGGAATTGCATTAGGGTCAATCAAAGATTAAAAGGTGGAGCTTATTTGATGGGTTCTCTCGCAGCCGAGTCCGGAATCGCCGGAGCCGCCGTCGGAGTGATCGTCAGCCAGCTCGGATCTAATGCATGTCCCTCACCTCTCTACAGGGATGTACTGATTGAAGGAGTTCGGGTGCGTAAGTTGGCTTCCCAGGTAGTAGCAACGCAGCGGCCTGA
>JAYMSV010002722.1:0-10717 GCA_036897745.1 Erodium moschatum
CCTCCCTACAAGGGATGCCAATCCCAAATATCTCCCATGACCGCCCTCCTCTCGAATACGTAGGAGAGCTCGCAAAGATGCACGCTGGAGGCCCTGCACATTAGGGCTAATATCTGTTTTACTTGATTGAACATACTTGATGTCTATTTATTTTTCTGAAACAAATTTTACATTGAAAAGTAGGTTCAGTAGTTTTTTGAAATTAAATAAATTTAAACTTGGTAAAGCTTGTCAAATCAAATTCAGTAGATTTTTTTCTTACCGACCGTTCGATTAAGAAAACAAAAGCAAAATGGACGGTCAGATACATGTTCGTACAATCTGACCTTACCGACCAGTCGTGTCACGCGCCTCTTCGCTGGTCATCATCCTATTAGCGGGAAAAGTTATATTCGATCGTCCCCTCAGTAACTGCTCAGTCACAAATGGCCGATCCTTCCTTGCGTTCCCCTCTTCTCCCTCCCTCCGTCGAAGACATGATCGAGAAGATCTGCGCCGACCAGCAAGTCCCGCCGCCGGAACCGCACGCCAGGTCCATGCTCGCCTCGCTTGCCGAGGAGGAGGCCTTGCGGATTCTCCGGGACATGTCCAGGACAAGTATCCAGAACTTCTCCGCGTTTCTCATCTACCTGATCAAAAAGGCTACAAGAGATTCGCCTGAGAAAACGCCGACCAGGTCGTCGTCTCCTAGATTCTCTCCCCGGACTCGACCACCTCCTCCTACTTTTAGCCCTACTCGCTTCATGCCTTCTCCAGGTATTGCTCCATTTCTTCATTTAATTAATTTTTTGGGTTACTCCATGTCCTAACATCCTCTTTCCTTTAGTGAATAACAAGCAAAATTGATAGTTCGGAAAAAGTCTACGTTAGGATTTGAGAATAAACGGAAAGTTGAAGTTTTCATTTTAGGAGAGTTTTAAAGCACGTGACAAACATGTGACTGCTATTTCATGGCGTCTGTCACACTTAACAGATTTTGATACATTTTGACAATTAATTGGTGAAACCTGTTACTATAAGATACTTTTCAAAAGTCTCCAGTTAGGAGGAATCACCCCTTAATTTTTTCACAGAATGATTTGTGTTGCAAATGTATGTATCTGTTTTCTCTGGTAATTGCGAAAAAATGAAACCGTTTCGTTAGGTGTTTTTTCCGTGTAATATTTTGTTTTGGCATTTTGTGCTTGCATGTTAAGAAAATCAAGGTTGGGCTCAATCAATTCTTCATGATTTTGTTGTTTACGCACTGTCAGAGTACACTTGAGCTCTATGAATTTAAGCTTTCAGGGTGAAGACAATACTCGAATATTGTACAGAACTATTGTCAATTAGATTATAAAACTATAGTTGAGTCTTGGATTGTAAGCCTAGGCTCACAAAGTTGATGTGAAGAAAAAAGTCAGGCTCCCCTATTTTGGAAATTCTTATACGCAATTACTTTATATCTTATATCCTATAGTTTTGGTCTATATAGTAACTATTTTTGGTTCAGCTGCTTCTCACTCCCCAAATTTTCAACGCGTGAGACCAACCAGAGGAGCATCAAATCCAGTGTTAGTAGCCTTGGGTGAACTTGAGTTTAGGAAGGCATTCTTAATATTAGCTTATATTGGGGAGTAAGTTCTCATCAAACTTTCCTTTTTATTTTGGCTTCTTAATTTTTAATACTATGTTTATAAAGTAATTTCCTTATATACTATTTTTTTTTTCTTCAGAAAGAAACTGGGTGATGATGATATTGTTTCTGCTAATGAAATTCGGATGTGGAAAGATTTGCCTACGGGGAAATTTGAGCCAGAGGTTTGGAGATCTTTGGGCCGGAAATATATCAAGGAAGAAGAGCGGCGAAAGGTGAATATCATTTTCTATGTGTTGGCCTGCATAAGTTTTCTAATTGCCTTTTTTTTAATGTTTTATAAGCATTTTTTTGTCTCTTCTGAAAATTCAAAATGATTTGGTGTCCACAAATGTAATTAAGTTGGATTTATCCCTCATTCCATTTTGCTTTTTGCAGTCTCTTGATTGGGATTCTGGAAAGGCCATGCTTTATCATTGCCATGTTTCTCCTGATGGAAGTTACATATTTAAGGTTGGTATATGCCTCTGCATGTCTGCTTACGTTATCTAATGGTATGGCTACACTACCGTTATTTCTTAGTCTGTCTTGTGATTATCTGGTTCTCTTTTCACTGGGTATTTCCATACATTTAGATTTTAATGTTCTATTTCAGAACTCCAATTGGATTAACATGCATGTAGTTATACAGTCCTTTTTCAGTAGCTACATTTTGTGTCCTAAATCGCTCATTTTCCTGGAATTTGGGTGTTGTCAAGAGTTTATATTCAAGTACTACCTAGTGCTGATTCTTAGTTTAGATTCAAGTACTCTGTTGTGTCTCTTATGGCTGTCTTTACAAAACATGGACTGGAAACTCTTGTTTCACATCCCTCACATTTCAACATCTCTTAAAAAACTTAAAGTCATATAGTATAAGCTATATATGTGTTTTTGTTATTGTGCTTGATATAGAATTTTCATATGAAATCCAGGGTCCTTTTATAAGCTCCACAAGAACCCATCTGCAGAGGGTACTAGGAGATGACAATGTTTTGATTGTGAAGTTTTCAGAAGAGGTGACAGACAATGTAAGTCTGGATATCAGCTTGAAGAATTCTTATGATGTCTACAAACAAATTGCAAGAGAAGGAATTCTTGTTGGATTACGAATTTACCGATTTTTTGGTGAGTTACGCAATCCTCTTGATGGAAATGTTTTAACTATTAGTTATTAGTCATCTTTTTCTTATGCCTTGAGCCCTTTGTGTCCTCATCAGCATGGTCTTAAGAACCTTAGCAGTTTGTTGTCTGTTTTGATACATCTATATTTATCTCGATCAGTTTTTAAAGATGGAGGCAAAGCAGAGAAGAAGAAATGCCCAACTGCGTCACCTGTGAAATGTTTTTTTGTTCGAACGGAATCTAGTGCCTCCTTTGATGAGAAAAGACCATATAAGTTACGTGGGAGATCAATCTATGAAGCAAGAAGTATGTTCATGCATGCACATACAGTTCCCAGTCTGTCCAGCCACATGGCTAGGTTGGTACTACTTATATTTTACTTTACTTTATTTTGTCCTTCGATATCCATAACAGTGTATCTCTTCTTCACTTCTTAACATAGAATTATTATGGAAATATAGGTTTTCTCTCATTTTGTCCAATTCCATCGAATCAGAAATTGATCTCTCGACTGTGGATATACAAGAAATTGAAGATGTGCCTTGTCGGGTACAGCATGCAAATTATGTGTTATTGGAACTTATTGCATATATATGACAATTTTAAATTAATTGTCGGTTTCAGGATGACAAAGGAAATGTTGTATGCGACAAAGATGGGAAAATTTGTATTCACACGGATGGAACTGGTTTCATCTCCAAGGATTTAGCTTTGACAGTCCCTGGGGACTTGTACAAAGGAAGTGCAAAGAATGGCAGTTTTGAGGTATGTGGCTTCTGCAAAAAATATTCTAATGAGCTGAAATGGCTTCATATTTTACTCCATGTTCAAGTTAGTTTTGTTATAGCTCTCAGCATGTTCTCCATGTACCTAAGTAGTTACATAACGTGATCTCTTCCATTATCCAACTTTGGCTTAAAAGTAGGAAAGCAGACATTTAATGGCTGGTAGTGAGAATCAATAAATCAAGGAGTGACTTTATCAAAAGATACCTGAAAGGTGTTCTGCCCTTAATCGAGCTCCATATAGGATCTGAGAGTTCTCTCATTAATCGAGCTCTCAACCTATCGCCAACCTGGGACGATAACAAATTACTAAGTAAAAAAGCTGCACTCTTGATTTATATAGTGTACGGGTGACTGAAAATGATGCCTAGAAAATTAACACACTAGAGGTATCTCGTTCTCACTCCACTTCTAATATTATATATGTTATGTTCCAACATCTATTTTTCTGTAACAGATATCTTTTTTTGTTAATTTGCTATCGGATAGTTGCTCTTTACTCATTGTTGGAAACTTTTGTATTTTATTGATGTTTTGCATGAAATGTCTCTTCTGTCGTGTGTTTTAACATTTTTCTTGGTTGTGGTCATTTCCAGGGGAAATTTTCAGAATCAAGACAGCGGGGATCTCATTTTGCAGAGCCCGTATGTTAAATAACATCACAATCGGGCTTTAGTTTTTGTTTCTAAACTCCTAATACTTAATTGTGTGTCCTAGGACACAATGACTTGTTGTCATTTCTATTTTTTTTTTCTCTTTCTAGCCTTTGCTGATCCAGTTCCGTCTTTTCAAAGATGGTTGTGCTGTCAAGGGTACTTTCCTTGTCAACCAGAAGGTATGATTTTTGTCATGTTTTGTAGATGAAGACCACTACATTATTGCTAGTGTTATTTGAAATTTTAATGGTTATTTAAAATTTTAAGTCATCCAACCTGCTACACTATAAGTAGCATTTCTTACACTAGTTTGTAGAATACAATTGAGAATTGCTGATGTAGGTTTGAAAGAATTGGATCGTAATTAGTGGTTATTGATCTTTTTTTTGAAATTTTGGTCAGGATATTTACATATTTTAATTGTTGTTTCTTGCCTTTGCGTTAATACCGTGTTCATATTAATCATTTAAGCATGATTACAAATGACTGCGTTTTGCCAGAATTTTTTCTTATTAGTAGTACATTTTATTTGCAGCTTCCTCCAAGAACACTTCAGATTCGACCCTCAATGATTAAGGTCAAGAGAGATGAACTTTTAGATACTCAAACAGAGAATTCATTAGAGATAGTCTTAACGAGGTATTCGTCACTTTTAGGGTTTAAATTCTTATAGTGAAGAACTGGTTTTACAGATGGTTAAGTTTTTGTACTGTTGTGTGCTTCAAGATATGGTTTACCGAGCTTCCTTTGAAATGTAGTCCTTTTATGAACACACAAAGCCTTCCTATATTGCTAACTTGACTGTTCTGTAACAAATCTAAGAACCTTAAACAATACCACAAGAACCTACTACTACTACCTTAACCTAACTTCTATGAAGAGTGATTTTTACCACACTTTATAAACGACATCAATTGAGTTTCAAGTAAGGATAGTACCTTCAAAGATCAATGATGGCCAAACAATCTATAACCAAAAAATATGAAGTTGCAAAGTTCCTGTTTCTTTGGCTAGTAAAGAATAGGCACATTGTCTGTAGCTCTATTTCTTGGGTTAATTACCTTTAGTATCCCTTATGTATTGGTAACACACCTTTAGTACCCTTTATGTATTGGTAACGCACTGGACAAAGCTTTGGTCAAGTTTACGCCATTTTGATGATCTGTGTCCAATTCATAAGGCATGTAATTGTTCTGTTACCAATACATAAGGGGTATTAAATGATCTTTGACCAATTCGTAAGGGGTACTAAATGTGTGTTACCAAAACGTGAGGACTCTTATTGAACGTTACAAAAATTTTGGGGTACTAAGGGTGTGTTACCAATTCAAAAGGGGTATGAAAGGTAATTAACCCTTACTTCTTTTCTTCTCTTCCCTTATGGCTTTTTCTATACTTCCATTCCTCCTTAATTGTTGTGCCACGTTAAATCGACAAACTCATCATACTAAAACCTGTCTGGTTGAGCATTCTTAGTAAACTTTGATTGATTCTTGAAACATAGATGACTGTTCGGAATTGATTTTTCTTACTACCTTTTCCTTGATAATGTTTGCTTTGGTGGTATAAATTTATCACCTGAGAAACTCAGGTTAGTTCTATATCTTGATGTTTTTGAAGGTAACATTTTCAATTATAAATACATCTCCCAGTAAACTGCCAAAAAGAACAAATTTGTCGAGGAATCTGATTGCTCTTCTTAGCTATGGAGGAGTCCCAGATAAGTATTTTCTTGATTTGGTTACAAATACATTAGAAGATGCTAAGGTTGCATTCTCCAACAAGCGCTCAGCACTAAACGGTAATTTTCCAGATATGCTGTTCTGTCATTAATTTTCTTTTCATTTCTTGTGCGAAAAGTATCTGTTTATGGTAATGACATGATAAAAATCATATAGAAATAAATTCTTTTTGTAAGGGCGCATAATATTGCTTTTACTTTCCACTTCTGTCTTGCTTTTTAATCCACATTTTATTGTTAAATCTCGTGTCATTTACCTTTTCTGTGAATTGTTTAACTAATTAGTTTTGCATGCAGTGGCCCTTAATCATGGTGAAATGGATGATGACTGTGTGACCAGAATGATTTTATGTGGGGTTCCTCTTGATGAGCCATTCCTACAATACCGCCTGTCTCAATTGGTGAAGGAGGAAAAGAAGGGTCTTAAGGGAGGAATGATTCCTGTACCTGAAAGTTATTACTTAATGGGAACAGCTGATCCCACTGGAATTTTGCAGAGGGATGAAGTTTGCATTGTTCTGTACGTATGTTTGTTTCCACATATAAGTCTAGCGGCTGTTGACAGATGGTTGTCTATTTTCAAACATATATATGTGCCCAAGTATTTCTGATGCTATATGTACCAAATGTACTCGCTCATCGTGCACGAGATGAGAGTTTGACAAGTAAACTATTTTACTTCACAAAAGCAGTTGCTTTTACTGGTGATAGTGACGGTGCTGTGTCAGCATCTCTTGCTATAGCAACTGCAGTGTGACATTTGAACTTTAGCCTGTGCTTACTATGTTACTATTGTTTGGTGTAACGTGTAGCGACAAGGGACAAGTTTCCGGAGAGGTGTTAGTATATCGAAATCCTGGTCTACATATTGGAGATATACATGTTTTAAAGGCTACTTATGTGGAGGCTTTGGAAGAATTTATTGGCAATGCCAAGTATGGTATTTTCTTCCCTGTAAATGGCCCACGGAATGTGGGGGATGAAATCGCAGGTGGGGATTTTGATGGTGATCTATACTTTGTGTCAAGAAATCCTCAGGTTAGAACTACCTAATTTTGAACATGTAGTTTTTCTCCATATGCATAAATGACAAGTCACTGATTTTCAAATCCGATACCATATTTCACCATTTTGTAGGTTTTATTATTTGATAGTTTCACTAGTATTAATTTAGCTTTATTCCATATTACTCCAAATCCTGAATCTTTCTCTTTAAAGATACACTTATATGGGATTTGAACTTGTTGAATACTCACCTTGCACTTGGAAATATTTTTTATTTATTCTCATTGTACTAAGTCAGAGAATTCAATCGAGTCCCTGATTAATTATCCACAAAAGAAATGTATGCAAATTATTGGACTTGGTTTGGACCATCCTCCGTTCATGGTGACACACAAATCATTTTCCCTTCATGAAGTTCCTTGTTTCTGTTTGGATTTGTTCATTCTGCTTTTGTGTTTATCCTCCTTTCTTTCAATTACATGTATTTCTGAGAAGCTGAGTTCGTTTATATGTAAATTTTTCAGCTTCTGAAATATTTCAGAGCGAGTGAATGTTGGACTTCAGCATCCTCTACACCTCAAGTGTGCAATATAAAACCAAGCGACCTTTCACCAAAGGAACTTGAGGATGAGCTATTTGAACTTTTCTTAACTACTAGGTTTCAGCCAAGGTATGCACACAGTTGACTTTGTACTTTCAAATCATTGTACTCCCTCTGTCCCAAAATAATCCCACTTGTTAGAATATAACTATAATTGGCCTTTAAACTATAAGCTTGAACTGTTAGTTGAGTTGGTCCTCTAATATGGTATCAGAGCTTGATTCCTCACGGACCCGGGTTCAAACCCTACTATCTACAAAAATATTAATTTCTTCTCAATTTATCTAATTTGCCCCAATGGGCCAGCCCTTATGTCTCTTCTCAATGAGCTCACCTCTTCTTCTAAATAATTCACATCCAAACCCATTAACGGGCTTGTCCGTGAAGACGCGTGTTAGAATATAACTATAATTAGGCTTTCAACTATAAGTTTGAGCTTTTAGTTGAGTTGGACCTCTAATACAACTTTCTAAAATTGGATGTCCCAAAATAAGTGTCACATTTCTTACTTGGGAAGTTAGTTAAGTATGTATGAGTTACCGGTGACACTCTTTGTTTGAGTTAGTTATAACCTCACTTAGTGGAGTAAGCCCGTGAAGATCATGGCGGCATGTTGTGTAAAGGAAGCTCAACTTCAAAATCTTAATCTTTGCTAAAAAAAGAAGTATATGGTACACTTATTTTGGGATGGATGGGGTATCTTTTTAGCTATTTGCTTGCGTGGATGGAGGGTGTTTGAATGTGGATTAATGCAGCCATCTTTTTATTTATCAAAGGTGTACTGAATCTTCGTATGATTTTTAGGGTGATGGAAAATTCTGCTTGTATTTATGTGGTGTGTTACTACCATTTATATTAGAATTTAAACATCAATATGTTGCCAGGTATAAATTATATGATGATATTTGAGCTTCTTTCTGCAGCTATACTATTAGTCAAGCGGCTGATTGCTGGCGGGCATTTATGGATCGGCTGTTGACTCTTGGAGATGAAAGTGGCGATGAGAAAAAACTTTTGAAAGAAAAATTGCTGAAATTGATTGATATATACTACGATGCTTTGGATGCCCCCAAAAAGGGTGGTGTAAAGGTAGGTCTGGTTTTGGCAACTCGTATTTGAAATGTAGTTAATCATAGCTTTTGATTAACCACGTCAACGAATACAATCCAAAGAAAAGCAGACTCAAAAAATGTTCTTAACAGACTATAGTCTTTTAAGGCGAATATGAAACAAAAAAATGATTATATTGTATTCAAGTCAGTGATGTAGTCCTCTAACATCTCTACGAAATAGATTGAAGTTCCCAAGCAGCTACAGGCAGCTATGTTCCCCCATTATATGGAAAGGCCCAACTCTTACAAGTCCACTTCTGTTTTGGGACAAATTTTTGAGACAGTGAAATCATATGAAGCTGAAGATGTTGAAGTGAAAGGTGAGAATCATCTAAATCAAGGTTGAGGGTTTTTGTTTATTTAGTCCTAATTGTTATTTATATAGCAAAGTGTAAGCTTGCATAAAGAGGAATAAAAACATGAAAATTATCTCTTCATCCAATCATGAGTGTCTTTTTTTGCTGTCTATAATTCTCGAGGTAAATGCTAAAATTGTTAACATTTGCAACATTTTCCATTTTGCAATGTCTTGATTATCCGAGACTTAATTAATCACTAAAACCTGTTCTCCACTATGCAGAAATTCATAAACTGTCATGCTTCAATGTTGAGGTATCTGAAGCCTGCTACAATTTATGGGAGGAGCGCTACAATGATTACAGATCCGAGATGCATGCTGCTCTTAGCATCGAAAAAGACAAAAACAACGATGACGCTGGTGAAGTCATAAGAAAATATAAACAGGTGACTTTTCAGCCTTTATCTTTGCAATTATCCAGCAGAACAACATTTAGATATTAGTCCATGTACTATCCCGAATGTGCAATTATCCAGCAGAACAACATTTAGATATTAGTCCATGTACTATCCCGAATGTGGTAATTTAGTCTCTGTACCCTCATTCGTTCTAATTTATCCTTAAAATCTCTGAAATTGTTCCAGTTCGATAGGATATAGATTGAATCAAAATAACTTGACAAAGTTTAGTACATGGACTAATATAACCTCATTCAAAGATAGCATAGTACTGTTTTAAAACATTTTCCCTTCTCTTACATGATGATTTGTCATCTTGGCATAGATGCTATATAGTGCCTCGGAATTCGAAGAGAGCCCTAGGAGTATGGAAGAGATCTTCGATGAAGCTCTCGCCATATATAATGTAGCATATAACCATGCGCTGAGGATGGGGTGTGTCCGCTACTGCTCCTTCCCTTGGAAGGTTGCAGGGAGAGCTCTCTGCAAGCTCCATGCTCGGAAACAAGAAGAAAAATCCTTGGACTGCCTCCCATCTGTTATGAGGGAAATTCTGAATTAGAGTTTGTGTTGTATTACATATTTGTTGCCTTCTCATAGCTGCTTATTGTACTTAAACCTCTACACTAAATATATATGTAACTCATTATTGTAATAACAATGTATAATATCCTTACGAACGAAACTCGAAGAGATCACAAATTCTCCTAAAACATATACTAAATCACTAGAGTGCTTGCAATACGAGTTTGGTCTGAGCTTTGATCAACTGAGCTCTCATCAAATCAAGCTCAACCTCTGCCTTGTGAAGACTCTTCCACTGATCCTCCAAATCCATAACCTTGTTTGTGAACACGGCCGAATCGCTCAGTCTTCGCTTCACCAAGCTCAACCCAGAATCAGGCAGGAAGTGCTTGGAGAAATGCTCCAATTCCAGAGACTCCGCCACAAACGGACAGCAACTCCACAAGTCCACTTCTTCTTCTCCCTCATCATCATTGTAATATCCATAACCAGGATCATCTTCGATCTGGGTTTCAACTTTCATTCTCTTCCTAGGCGTCTCTTGTTCGATCTCTCCGCCGGAAGCAGCATCAACAACGCGACCCCTTTTCAGATAATCTCTCCCTGTAGCATCTACCACATGATAATGTTTCGTTTTGATTTCGTACAGAGCAAAATCATCAAGCTCTGGAGCCTCATAGTCAGAACCCTTTTCTTCATCCCCATCTTCCTCTACTGGGTCTTCTTCTCCAGAATTCTGAATCATCTCTTCTTCACTGAAATCGTCATCGGAAACGAGCGCAATGAAATCGCCGTC
>JAYMSV010002723.1:0-10717 GCA_036897745.1 Erodium moschatum
TATGAAGGGTACCAGGGGTATTTTGGTCAAGGGTATCCGCCGCCGCCTCGGGGGCAGCAGTACCAGCAAGGGTACCAGGACCAATCCGATGAGGGTTGTGCTTCATTTCTCCAAGGCTGGTATGTTTTATCTATCACACACAATTGTTTGAAGATTGATTCGTGGGCTTGAAATTGTTTTTGTTTTCGATTTCGATTATGGTTATGATTTGATTTGAAATTTGTGTTGTGTGTGGTTCATGAGAATGGTGCTTATGTAGAAGAATCAATAAATGGGAGGATTAGGAATGCAGATAGGATTACAATTGACTAGTATTGTTCTATCGAAACTCTAAACTCGTAAGATACCGTATTAGGCCTGAATCAGAACCGTCTTGCTCGAGAGAATGAAACCCACCAGTTTCGTGATCATTGTTAATTCAAGGGATTTTCAAGAAATTTGAATCAGTTTTTGTATGCAAAATTTATGGATGTGGAATAAATGAAAGTGGTGTTAGAGACCCGCATCGAAGAAATGTGAAACAAAATGCTAGTTTAATGATAGGTTTGTGTCTACACCTATCAATTCGAGCTTTTATGTGGGTCTGGTTTTAAAGTAAGAGTCACGTGAATGAAAAAGGAAGACTTATTGGGGATTAGAAAACCAAGAACGGTAGGCATGTATTGTTGATGTACTCATGTAAGTTGTGTTTTGAATAAGTTTGTAAACTATAGGTATAGGTTGTAGGACTACAACATCTAGCATTTGGGTTTCGATATGAAGAAAAATATAAAAATCGGGTATTATGTTCGCTTAAGCTTTGATCCATTGATGATTGCTGGCTGCTGTAGAATCGAAGGTTGGGTCAGAAGATCCTCCATCAAGTTCCTGCTAATTGTAAACGGAGTCCAATAGCAATAGGTATTGAAAATGATTTTGGATGGTTCTTGTAGAAATAAAATACCCCTTTCATGTTTGATCATTCTTGTTGCTCAAGGCATCAAAAGATCTGACATACCCTGTTACAATACGGGTATGTGAAATATCTTAAGCGTCGATACTCATCAGTGTTGATTGCAAAAGTCAAATTTTAGCTCAGCAAGAAAGTTCCTAGCTTAGCCTCCACCCACACATGTTCGAACCTCTAACCTCAAGAGCTCTCTGACCACCCGGTCCAACAAGTGGGTGACTTCTGTTTATAAGGTTGAACAAATCATTTGGGGGTATATGTTCGATCTTTTAATCGCTACATATTGTCTTTGTCTTGCTTCAGTCCAATACTCTTTCTGAAATGTCTATTGTGTTAATATGAACAACGATTGACTTTTGTTCTTACGCATACAGCTTGTCCGCGCTATGTTGCTGTTGTATGATGGAGGAATGCTGCTTTTTCTTGCGGTAATGATGCTCCAAGATGAAGATCTTATTCCACCGTTACTGCTTCGGTATGCTCTATGGATGCTGGTTCGGTCAATATCGGTGTACGTGTTATAGTACATGCGAGTCCTGGTAATTCTCGAAAGGTTATAATCTGTTGTTATGAGAGTCGGTCATTGTGTTTTTGTTACTCTTGGTCTGTTTCATTCAACTGTGTTACCTCTTTATATTGTGAACGAACATGACTTATATCAATACAATCATCGTTGTCGATATATTGGTTTATTCTGAGAGCATCTTCTATGAGATTAGCTCACTGGATGCGATTAGTTCAGGCGAATCCATCCGGACGAATAGCCACATATCGTGGGGCAAGTGGCCACTAAGGTAATGAATTGAGTAGAAGGGAGAAATAAGCGAGGTGATGAATCCTTGTTTGAGCTCGAACTTGAATTAAGATGATTTCAGAAGATTAGATTCGACTTGACAAATATTAACTAAACTCGGGATTCAATTCGACTCATTCGTTCATTGAGCTTTCTCTATATATTTGTTTACTAAAAAAATAAACAAAACATAGACTCAAAATAATTGTCTATAATAGTGATTTAGAAAGAAATGCTGTTCCACTCACAAGTCCATCAAGGATTGAATTAAAACTGAGTCCTTTATTTGAAATTTTATCTTGAGCTATAAAAAGTTCAAAACTAAAAGCATCAGCTGCTTAATAGAAATAGGAAAAAGACATGAAACAAACATAACTAACAGCTCTATTTATAATAACTTGAATTACAAGTAACAATCCTCTTGCAAATACAATTACATCGGTGTCCATCTACATCACCAAAATTACAATAAAACCCCATAAAAACCACTTGCCCTCACAGCGTCCACACAAACTCCGGCGCATCCTTCCTCGGCCCGGCCAGAGTCCGATACAAGTACATCTTCTCCACCTTCTGGGCGTCCTCATTCCCGACCTCCATCTCATCGCCTTCATTGATAATCTCCACGTTAATCCTCGGCATCCTCTTCGCTAGCGCCCTGCAAGCCCCGAGCGTCACCTCACACGACGACATCCAAAGGGATCGCATTGTTTCATACTTTCCCACGTCAGTCAGCAGTGCCCCGTTCCCGAACGGGCTGTCCCGGATCTCGAGCTTGCGTAGCCTCTTGCAACCGTTGAGCACGTAGAGCATCCCCTTGTCACTATCCCCAGCAAAGGCGATGGAGAGCATCTCAAGCTTCTCGGCGTACATGCCGATGTAGAGGAAGACTTGGTCGGTAAGGAGACCCGACATGGAGAGGCGGGTGAGGCTCTTGCAGGACTGGACTATCGCCCCAAAGCCCTCGTCTAAGGGCTCAAGGGTCACGGGGTCGGGTTTCGTGGGGTCCAGGATGCAGAGGCGGAAGCGGGTGAAGTTCGGGCAGTTCTTGGCAACTGTTATGAGAGCGGCGTTGGTCATTTGGTGGCAAAAGTAGAGCAACGAGTGGAGCTTAGGGCAACCGGAGGATATAGCGACCAAGCCTTCTTCGGCCACGGCGCCGTCTCCATCATATGGATCAGACGGGAAGACTCGTAATTCCTGCAGTTCTTTGCAGCTGCTTGCCACTACACCTAATCCCTTGTCCCCAATGCAATCCAGTATCTGCATAAATACATAAACCATCGTCATTTTATTTCCATTCAGTCCTAAAATTCACTAAATTTGTTCAGATAATCTATATTGAACGCTGCCATGTCAGCAACGCATGCTGATATGGCAGTGGCACGGAGATAAACAACAAGGACCTAATCATTTTGTTTCAATTTGGTCCTAAATTTCACCCAATTTGTTCTGAATATCCACAATCAAGTGACCGGCTTTAATGTCTAAATCACAGCAAAACAAAATAGAGAATAAAAGAAATTGGATGGTATAAAGCTGTTTTGGAGAGAGTGAATTATAAATTTAGGTAAATCACACATAGCTGTCTTCATCAATTGCCCACAAACACATTCCCGTCTATTTTGTGCGATAGTGAATCGTGACACGTGAAAATCCATAAGGGTAGTCATGTCTACGGGTAAACCAATAGATTACTATGGGTTAATGCGTGTGTGGGCAATCATAAAGGTAGTTAAGTGCATTTCACCCTACAAAATTTCAGAGGGAGAAAAAATCATACCCATAAGCGCTGAAGCTTCCTGCAGTGTTGCACAAGCTTGATGAGGTCAGTACCAGGAATCCCAGGAGCATAACTGAGGTTCAAAGAAATAAGATCCGCACAAATCGGATGAATAGCTTGCAGGCAATTTGGACCGACCTCCAAGAACCCCGATAAATTCCTGACAGATGTCAACTTCTGAATGCTGTTCTTCAGCTTGCCATAGGTCTCAGAGTCCGGGTCATGGACAAAGGACCCGGTACCCAAGTCCGCTATTTGAGGGGCCCGGTCCAATATCTTTTGGAGCGCTTCCATTGGCACGGCCCGGTTCAACCTCAGGCTCTTTAGATTGGGCGATCTCGCCACAAGTCTCTCAAGAGCAGCTAAATTGATCTCTCCTTTGAGGCAAGCAAAATTGAGTGACACGAGAGATGTGCAGCTCTCGGGAAAGCAGCATAGCCATTGGCCCCTATGATCCTCGATTTCGTTTTCTTGCAAGTCCAACTCACGAAGATGCCTATATAAAAGAGGATAAAAACACAAAAACTAGTCAGTGCTAAGAACTTGCAAGCAACACAAATATACCAAATAGATTCAAAAGGACTATATTGATCTCCAAAAATGAATTAAAACATCAAAAACCAAAATTACGATCGAACAAAAATGAGTATCTCAGGGTGCTCTATTTTTGTGATTATATTAAAACAAAACCATCTACAACAGTCAAACAAGTCTTCCTTACTATAATTAAAAACAAACAATACATTCCAAATCACACCTTAGCTTCTTAATGAGATTAAGCATCACGAGATCAACATATCAATCATAAATGAATACCTCAGGGTACTTTTTTGTAACTACATCAAAACAAAAACATCTACAAGAATCAAACAAATCTTCCTTACCTATAATTAGAAGCAAACAATACATTTCAAATCACGTCTTAGCTTCCTAAAGAGATTAAACATCACAAGATCAACATATCAAACCATAAAGCGATACATAGCAAAAAAATTCAAGATCAAATAACCCAATTCCAATCATTAACTAATATAATCAAGCAAATCTTCCTTACCTACAATTGGCAGCAATTGCAGCAAGGCCATCAGTAGTAAACCCTTCACAGCTAACAAGAACCAGAGACTTGAAATTCGCGAAAGCTCGCGAAAGCAGCTCGAGGCACGAATCCGAGACCACCATCCTCTTCAACCTCAGCTCCTCCAACCCAACACCTCTCTCCGCTAGAGCTTCAATCCATGGGAGCAGAAAGCCACCCCAATCAGGAGGGACCAAATTGAAATCAGCAAAATGAGGCTTTCCCTTCAAAGTCAGAGACTTCAAACCAGGAAATCTCTCGATCAGCCTCTCCGGATCGATAGCATAGCAATTTCCTATGAACACTCTCTGCCTACTAAACCTCTCCACTCTGTACCAGGTCTTGCACACCAGAGATACAGCGTTCCTGTCCTTGTGAGACTCCACGAAATCGAACACATGCTCCAGAACCTCATCAGGGAAATAATTCATCCTCTTTCCCGGAAAATAACACATGAACTTTCCCGAGAAAATAAACTCCCCCTCAAATGTCCAGATATATAAATGGGTCTCTCAAACACCCAAAACCTCAATTTTCCCCAAATCCAACTCTCTGAAAGCTCAAACCCATATATAGATTTCACTTCACAACTCTCCAAGGTGGGACACTTAATTTCCCGGAAAGAGCACGAACTTTCCCGAGAAAATAAAATACCCTAAATTCCACCCTCTTAGAGTTCAAATCCCATACGCAACCAGCGAAGACCCAGAAACGGATCTTCAACTCAACAACCCTCAGCACCCGAAACCCAGATCTCAAAAGGAAAAAAGTGAGCAGCTTTGACGAGATTTAAATATTTTCCGAGTGATTCAACATCTACACCATAGAACCCAGATCTAGAATTCAAACAAATTTTCCCAAGAAACAAACAGAAGCGGAAGAGGAAATAAAAATAACGAGCTAATCCAAAAGTGATGATTGCGAGGACGAAATCACTAAAACAAAAATCGACAAAAATAAACAAAATCAAAATCCGAAGATCTGGGTCTCTGAAACTTCCCTAAATAGACATTCTCAATCCGATCGAAACCCTGAAAAGCATCAAAAAAACAAAATGATACTCACACGACCTCTCTCTCCTCCATTTCTCTCTGTTCCTCGAAGCTCCAGAGCT
The DNA here is from genome assembly GCA_036897745.1 of Erodium moschatum. Classification (NCBI taxonomy): domain Eukaryota; kingdom Viridiplantae; phylum Streptophyta; class Magnoliopsida; order Geraniales; family Geraniaceae; genus Erodium; species Erodium moschatum. The sequence continues at coordinate 5,715 of JAYMSV010002723.1, forward strand.
CTCCCAGAAAATGGCACAGAAATGCAATTTCAGAGCCCGGCTTAACCACGGTTAAAACTCTACCCACGGCCCCAACCAGGGTTAGTTAACCCTCACTCACTCGCTCACCTCCATTGGATCTCAACGGCCACTATTGGTTCCACGAAAAAGCTCAGTCGAATCTTGACCGTTGATTGATGTAACATGCATGTGTCCTTATCTCTCTGGTTCCGACGATGGAGAGAGAGAGAGAGAGCAATTCTCTGAGCCAAAGTCTTACACATATCACTGCCAAAACTCAGACACTGGTATTGGTCGAAATCACGAAAATGCCACTGCCCACTCGAGCGAGTACCGTACTTTCGGTTCCGTGACGATAGCACCTGCAACGTGGTGGCAATCGACCAGCGAGCGAGTACCGAGGTTTCTGTACTCGCGAATTATTTTTAGTTATTGCTTTTGTTTTATTTCTTTTTTAAACTTGATTGGTCGATTTATTTAAAACCACTAATTGTTTTTACGTGGTATACATTAATTATTCCAATTATTGCCGTATTAAATTCAAATGTATTTCTATTTAATATTTGGACCTCATGTCTTTCAATAAATTTTCTTTTTGGCAATTGTTTACTTTAGATGTAACCATTACATATAAATATTTTTAAATAAAAAGTATGGATAATTATATCTAAATAAAAAAATTATGTAACTTTTTATTTTAAAAAAAATAAATGTCTAAAATAGCCTGAATATATTTTTTATCACAGTATGTATAAATTTGTTTCAAATGACGATTTTATCCTTCAAAATTTTAGATTTGAAAAACAAAAACTTTGTATTTTTCAATTTTTTGTTTTGCATGGTACAAAAAGAAAAAAATATATTTCCTAAATTTGAATTGTAAAGATAAAAAAAATCATTTTTTAAAACAAATTACAATAAGAACTACAAGGCGTAAGTACAGAGCTATATCTGAAAAAAGATTAATAAGTCAAAAATTGATATGACGTGACCTCTGTTCTCACATACATACTAGGTAGAAGGTCAAACCTCGTGCAGTTACAAGTTTCATTTATTTTGCGACGATAAAAAATATCAAAAAGCAGATAATTACTTGAGACAACCGTCAATTTAGCAGGGTATTTTTTGTCTCAAAATAAATAAAAAGAATGTGTACATGGGTATATCATTCTATAAAGTACGTAAATAAAAACAAATATCACAACATAATAGGTTTTAAAAACGAAACATAATTATGAGGTTAGTTTTTGTTATCATCCCGAAAAACATGTTCAACTGGCCCCATTATTCAGACCCATAGTTGATTGAACTCCTCTGCTTAAAGGATGCGATTAAGTGAGCTAAGGGCAACGAGTGGTTTTCAGGGATCATAGAAACGGACTGTCAGAGGATGGCACTGACGGTTAACGGTAAGTCTATTATGTTGTCTCCTATTGGTGGTCTTTTTAATGATTGCAGGTTGTTGCTTCAGAGTTTATCGGGAGTAAAGCTAACATTTATCAAAAGGGAAGCAAATAGGGCTGTTCATTTTGTTGTTAGAAATGCTCTTGCATGGGTCTAAGGGTTGTGATTTGTTTTATATATTCCGAACGTTTTGTCTGATATTGTATCTTTTGATCTTAATCAATAAAGTAAGGTGTTTCTAAAAAAAAAACATGTTCAACGAGTTTTTTGTAATATAAAAAGATCTCTGACTTGTAAAAAAAGTAAATATCACCGTATAATTTTGTTTTTCTAATTATACATAAAAACATTTTTAATATGAGTTTTAAATAATTATTTATATCTCAGGTTATTACAGAGGCGTATGGATAACTGTACTTTTTAATGATGACGAAGATGATATTGAGTAAATGATTTTGACGAAATCTAGGACTGCTATAAATGCGTGTGTAGTAATTACTCGTACTCCTGTGTGGTGCGGTGCACCGTATTAATGGTGGGACCAGACTTCAAGTTGCAGGATCAACGGTTGAGAAAATGTAGTATGTAAGTTAGTTGAAAATTGACTTGTTAACAAGGTCGTGATAATTATAGATTCGGGAACAGTTGGTCAAAGGGTGTGTAGTAATTGGAGGTCCTTTTCAATCACTTCTTCTTCCTTTTTACTTTGGAACCAAATTGATGTCATGTCCTTCACTTGGAATTTTATCTGCCAAAACCTCATTTATTATTGCTATCTTTTAGTTTTCAAATGTACTAGATGTTAATTTTATTAATTTGTTGTGATAAGACCTCATTTATAATTACTATTTCTTTTAGCATAAAAATATAATCGTTTTCGTAATGATATGGGTCACAGGATGCGATTATAAATATAGTGGAAAAGCTTAAAAAAAACGAGCAAATGTGTTGGTCAAGATCAGGTAAAGGTCGAGAAAAATACTCGTTTTATAACTGATTTGTCCAGCTATTTCAAGGGGACATGTTGAGGCAGGATCTTTATTCAAATTGTGAAAGGCGCGGTGAATTCGAAAAACTTCTCTTGACTAGATTCGGACGACCATGTGTGTTTAGATTAGACCTTGATCTCGCGTAAAAGATTCATAAGGGGCGGTAGGGAGTATGCCAGGCCTCCGAGAAGGTATACGGGAGAAGGAGAAGGTTGGGGGTCGGGCAGTCTCCGATCCCGGATGGCGGGGTGTGGCCATGTACATCTCGTACGTCTCTGGACGTCCTATTGGGCCCAACAAGGTTGCTGAGCACGCCTCGCGACCTTCTCGGCCGTCTAGCCTCACGTCGAATAAGGGGGTGGGTATCGTTCTCCATTCAGGGGTCCTCCATGAGCCTCATAAGCTACACCACCCCCCCCCCAGGTGATCCGCGGTGGTATGAGTTCCCGGAAGGATCACATCCTTTGAGGGCTCGGAACTTCTCATATCCCCGATCGGTCGTGATTCACTGCTCAACCCAGTAGGGAGAGCGTCATCAACCCCCAACGAGGGTTACTCGGTCGATGACCATCCATGCTAGGTGGATCAGAAAGAGTGGTTAAGTGGCGAGCCGCACGTGTTCCTCGCGGTACCTGAGACCAGAGACATAGGCCTCCTCCCTATTGTTGTTCGGGATCGCTTGCCAACTCTGTAGACAGAAGACGTTTGTTTCAGCGGAGATGGAAATGACCAGCGAATGGGGTGGGTGATGCAGGGGGGGGGAGCACCTGAGAAGAGCAGACATATGTTTGGATTGGAGCAGGTCATCGGGATCGTTAGCGGACCTGGAGGAGAGGAATGTGCGGGGAGGTGGCGCCGCCATTTGCTAGAGGGAGGAGATACGAGTTGGGAGAGAAAACTCTATTATGAGATGAATAAACGATAAAATATTATAACAATTATTTAATTAAAATATATTAATCCATATCATCTTTTTACTTTTTAGATATACCAAATAATATTTTATTAGTTTTTATCGATAAAATCTTATTTTATATTATTATTTTCAGAGATAATCACACTTATTTGAAAATATACGAGATTTTTGAACTGTTAGTATACCCCTCACAAAATCTACCAATACAGATTATAATACTTTAGTGAAGTTTGTGTCGAGTTGTACTGGTGTTTTAAATGTTTTAACTATGTTAGTATCCAACTTAAGCCATCAAAACTTAAAATGCAAAACCGATGAACTATTTAAAATATGACAGAAATATCCGATTTTACTTACGATTATCTTTCTATTATTACATGCTTCATCCCCGCTGGTATTAAAATTATCTGTTTCGATCTATAAACATATAATCACAAAGATGACAAAACTCCACGTCAAAAATCAAGACAATCACATTCAGGAAAACAATTAGAATTTCAATCACTCGTGAATTATTTGTTTATCAACAGCTTAATTATTGAATAATTGGTTTTATTATGCTAATATGAGGCTAGAATGATTGCTGATGCAACATAAGACCCATAATTAAACTTTATCATATTTGTTGCCATGCCACATCTTCACAATCATTCGACACATTGACTTGTGTTGCCAAATTGCCCGCTTATCTTTTTCTCGTCCATTATTGTTCATCACCTTCAAATCTTTGGCTCCTAAAAATAATGCATCTTAAAATTTTCATTAATTTATAATCTATATGAATAATTATAAAATACCCTAAACTTCTTTTTTAACATAAATGAAATATTATTAAAAGTTTATAATCAGTATACACTGAAGTGGTGTCAAGAATGGGTCCTTGCCATCCTCAAATGGACTCCAAATAAATTGTCCCTGGCAAGTCAGTAAGCTTTTTTATTTGTTGTTCGTTTGATAAACTCGAGTTACACCGTCTCAATTTTAGAAATAAGTTTATTAGAAGGTTTGAAAATATGTAAATTGATAATTTTACTTAAAAATTGTAAGTAAACAATATTAGCTTTTATATCCCTTAGATTTGTTTTCTTATTTGTACCAGATACAAAAGAGTATATTTTTTAGGGGAGGTAAAAATTTTGATTTTATACTATTTAATTAATATTTTAAACAATAAATTTATAAGGGGAAAATAACCATTTGAAACACATTTATAGAAATGCAAGAAAAATAAATAAACTTACAACATGATATCTCTTTACAATCATCTCTCTAGTTCACGTAAAGATGTGACTGATATTTTTTCTGAAACGAAGAGAGGTATGTATTTTTATTCAACGTAGTAGCTCCAATCTTACAATCAAGTTCTCAGGATCATAGATCCTAGGTTCCAGAATATAGTCCGGTACACCCGTGTGTCTACCGGTACTCGTGGACCTGTAAACATAATCTACTTTGCATCGTAGACAAAAAGGGAACCGAAACCGGTTCTCCTTTGGATTGTAGAACGAAAAGAAAACAGAGACCTATCAACGAATACATACAAACTACAAAACCTAAAATACCAATTCTTCTGAAACCCACAACTTTCGAGGTGGGGCGTTCTGGTCTTGTCGATCCGTCGTCTTGATTCGCCCGTCTCGTGTTTTTCAAGTGATTGATAAGATGGATCATGCGCTGGCATAAAACCCGACGTC
>JAYMSV010002724.1:0-10716 GCA_036897745.1 Erodium moschatum
GATGGTGTGTTACTGAGAACCCCTAACCATCAAAGGTCGTCGAAGGTGTGTTAATAAAGTTCCCCCCTTTTTCAAATCCAATTTAGATATACATCTAAATGTGTTAATCAACATAATCAAATGTTGGCAATTCTGGGACTATACATCATCATCCACAAACCCAGAATCATTCAAAAGATGCAAAATTTGGTTCCTTCCCCAACATTTCTGTGCATAGATACCAACTATTTCTTAATTATTCATCAGTTTTCATTAAATTAAGTATGCTCATCAGATAATCAGAAACAATAACAACATAATTCTACTTAGAACAGAACAAAAATCATCAAAACAGATACGAAATTGAGAAGCCCTGACCTTTCTTCACCTCCCCTTTCTTCAGATCAACAACATAAGTCACCTCATTAAACCCAATTTTCTGCACACCCAACAATCAAAATCACATGAATCAGACAAGCAATTACATATACAAACTTACAATTCCATGAACCTATGACAGACCTTGGGGGCGATGTTGATCTGATAAACGAGCCCAATTTTCTTAACGATGTCCTTCCCGGCGTCGGTGGCGAGGTGGAGCTTCATCTGCTCCAGCAAAGCGTCGGACTTGAGCTGAACGTCGGCCATAACTACCCCTCTGTCTCACTGCTCCGGCGGTGCTCGCTAACGTGCGCAGGCGCGTACTATATAGGCGCCGAGGTCGCAACAGACAGAGCAGGGATCAGATCAGATGAAGAAACTAACACGCATTTCCAAAAAAAATGTTTTTTTTTTATGAAATTGGGCTTTATCGAGGCCCAAAACTGAGAAGGGCCCATTTAGGAATGTGAGTGGTTGGTGAGGGAAGAGTTGGATGGATATGGTATTCGAAGAAGAGGTTCAGAAGCTCTAGCAAGAACGACGACTTGCTGATGATTTCTTCCTTCAGCTCCTTGAGGGTAAGCTCTATTGATCATCATCTGTTCTCTGGATTGCAGTTTCAAAGATGCAAGCTTTTTACATGATTGTGCTCTCTTTGATCTTTCTGAATTGATTCATGGTACTTATTGCAATATTCAATTACATTTACATCTGTTTCTTCTTCTTCTTCTTAGTGTTCAGAGAGAAACCATCCATGGTGTTTTGTAATGGCCAGATTGTTGGGTTTGATTTTGCTTGTGCTGTAGTGCTGTAATGCACAATGATCCCAAATGTGATTGTTGCCTTCCCTCTTGGCTTTGTGCTTCCTATTTTGGGTTTCTATGTTATGTGATTACCGAAGAATCAACTCAACTAAAAGCTTAAACGGATAGTTAAAGAGCCTAATTATAGTTGTATTCTAATATATGCCTTTACTGTTAAACCCGGGTTTGGAGGTGGATTATTTAGAAGAGAGATAAGGGGCTGACCCATTTGAGCCAAATTTGAAAAATGGAGAAGAAATTAGTATTTTTTTTACTGAGAGCGTGGTTTGAACTCGGGTTCGTGAGTAATGAAGCTGTAAGACCATATTTAAAAGGACCAACTCAATTAAAAGGTTAAACTGATAGTTGAAGACTCAGATAGTTGTATTCTAAGAATGATTATATCCAAGTGTTTGGTTTCTTATTTCTAAAACAACTCAAATGTAGACTCTTGGAGGTTCTGGGTTTTGCTCTTTAGATCTTCGGCTAAAACTACTTATTTGGAATTTGGATGCTGCTTAGTGTAATTGGGTAGGAAAATCACAAGTAAATGAGTCATTCCTTCTTAATTCTTTTGTTGTTGTTGCTCATTATGTGAATTTGTTAGTGGTTGTGTGATCTATATATTTTTCATTACAATCCTGTGTTTCTTATACTTGGCTTTGTTTCTAATGGTCAGTGAGCTGATGGGACGAGAGGAAGAGCAATAGATAGTTGGAAGATAAGATATTGCAAGCTTTAAAGTGCCTACTTTACTTCAACCAACTATTATATATATATTGGACTGCTGCCTTGGAAAGGTTTCCATGTTCTACGATGCAAAAGGTGGATATTTTCGGTTGCAAGGCCTCGTTGAGTTTTGGGAAGATCTCGGATGTACAACATGATTCTAGAGTTTCCAGTATGGTCCCCAGCTTGCAACTCGATAGAAATTCTGTTAGATTACACCTTACAAAGGTGAAATATCCTTACGATGCACTTGACCCTAGAAGAATGGCATGCCTTCCTAATGGAAGTCAAGGAGTTGTATCTGACGAAGAAGACGATGTCTGCCCTGTTGAGTGTGTCAGAGAATTTAAGACCGATGAAGAGTTCTTGAGAATCCTCGACAAGGCCAAAGAAACTGGTGCTTTGGTCGTGGTAGATTTTTACCGCACGTCTTGTGGAAGCTGCAAGTACATAGCGCAGGGGTTCTCGAAACTATGCAAAGGGTCGGGCAATCAAGGAGCTCCTGTAATTTTCTTGAAGCACAATGTGAGTTTTTCTCTATGAGCAATGATCAAATGGTTTTGTATGTGTTTTCTGATTGAAGGGTGAGATCACTGCTAGCCAGGAAGTGGTAATGTATGTGACTCTTATCATGTGCTGCAGGTAATTGATGAGTATGAAGAAGAATCGGAGGTTGCTGATAGGCTTAGAATTAAGGTAAGTTCTTTTCTAGATATCATCTATTTATAGTAAATGTTAAACTAAGTCTTGAGTATTTTGGGGGAATATAAGTATTAGCAGAAGACCAATTGAGGTAGAAAAGAAATATTTGCACGACATTTGTAAAATGAGTTCAAAGTTGTAGACGCGTGTAAGGGAAATGCATTTTGGAGTTTACATTGCTTCTTTTTTATCAGAAAGAAGGGGATGCAAATAACATTGGGGGAATTCCTTAAAACTACCTTTATGGTGAACGGGAAACTACCCTTTAAGTGTGAAGTGTTTCAAACAAAGGGTAGTTTAATGCTCATATTTTTATGGGGTAGTTTTACATTTGTGGGCGATTCATTAAGGTAGTTTTACATATATCACTGTTCGGTTATAGTACTACTATTTCCTATTTTAAACGTTTGTGCATCTAAAAATGCAGGCGGTGCCTCTCTTCCATTTCTACAAAGATGGAGTTCTCTTGGAAGCATTTGCCACCAGAGACAAAGAGAGAATCGATGCAGCTATTCTCAAGTACACATCTCCTTCACCCGAGAACGCTTGAGCCAATCTGTTTATTTCCTGAAACTTGGATTCTTACATAAATATAATAATTATGATTGGCAATACCTTACTGAAAACCATAAATGCGATATGAATTTTTTTTCACTAGAAACATGATTCGATATGTTAGTCACAAATAATAAAGCTTATTTCCAAGTTTGATCCACATACATCATTTTCTGGTCTCTGTTGCAGATATAGGATGTGCTTGCCATCAATATTATAGTAGAAACTATACTACAGGCTGGTTCATAATTTGATATCTTAGTCAGACCAAACCCGTCACCTGAGGAAACACGTAGTACATAGATGTTCCGAGAAGATGTTACGACAAAAAGTCAATCACTCGGTCAAGGTAGCAACCAAATCGATTTTCTAATCTTAGGAACCCTCTAGACTGATCCAGAAGAGCCTCTGAGTCTTCATCAAACCAGAGGCTGTGTGGACCACATAGTGTACTGCATACATGCATCTTAGTTTTCTTAGCAAACAGCTTTTCCTCTTCTCTCAAATCATTCCTTTCATGAATGTTACAAGGACTTGCTCACCCAAAAACTAGAACCATGTAGACGAAAGCTGTAGTTGATGAGACATACAAAGTCAAGGATGGATGATTAGTAGTTTCGGTTAATTGTTAAAAGTTACCCTTTTGTATTGACCACGTGCAAAAAACTACCCTTAATTATGGTAACTTATTTGATAAAATTTAGGCCAAATATTAGACACTTTTGCCTTATTATTCAATTCTTAAAGCACGTAAATGATCTGTGATCAATGCATAAATCATGTAAATGATATGCGACTAATTCGTAAAGGCATGTAATTGATTGTGACCAAAAGATAGTGTATCTGATTGGTCACTTTTAACCTTAGGGTAATTTTTCACACATGACCAATACATAAGAGTAACTTTTGACAATTAATCTTAACAATTTGAAGTTTGATATATGCATGCACAGTAACCTCCATCAAGCCACAAGGAACATCCTCAACTTGACTTTAGATTTTAGTTATGCCAAATTGTCGGGAAAAAAACAAGCGATAGAGGCAGAGGCGATTGAAATAAAGTCAACGTTGGGACGGAGTTGTTGTCGAGTAAGGATTGGCTTAACGTACTTTGACAGTTCATGGTGGAGTACTAGTATGAAGGATTGTCTCGAGCAACCCGCCACAATATGCGTTATAGCTTTTTCAAATCAACTCGTTGAGTCAAACAAATTCTGAAAAATCTACATAAACAAGATTTCATATACAGCTCGACAGTGGTTGTTGATTAACACGGGTAGGGAAGTTGTGTTATACTATTCAATAACTAGCCCTGAATTCTTAGGGTTGTCGAGAACTTGAATCTTTGAACTTGTGGTCAATGTTCAAGTCATGGTGGTGACATAAAATTTGATTTACTCAAAAAAAAAAATTAGCATACAAAGAATAATCATAACATCATGCATCCCCAGATGATTTTGAAAGGGGATGGCAACATATATATTTTTCTAAGATAAAAATTAATAAAAAAAGAAAGTGGAAAAAACAATTATTTCTTAGAAATAGTTGCTTTCAAGTGGTAGTGGAAGTAGATTTATTATGACATTGTTGTTTCCAGAATCTGGCTGGAAGTCCATGCATGGGCACTGGGAATGGACTGTACTGAATACCTTCACTTCCTATCACCTCCCACCTGCAACATTTACCAATCACCCGACACGACATTAGTCAGTTCGTAATCAAAGTAATCAGATCAAAATAAATATAATTAAAAATATGATCTGGATTCTTAATACGATTTTGGTTAAGAGAAGAGGGTTACCTAAATTTCGTGACCAAGTGGTGGATCATAACAAGCATCTCCAACTTGGCAAGTTCGTTTCCCGGGCAAGCATGCACTCCACTGCCAAATGGCATGAACGTATTGGGTTTCGGAGCAACCTGCATCGACCCAAAACAAACGGTTCAATATCGTGAGAGAAGATCGATCCTCGTTACTATTCGACATCATTCTGACCCAACGAATGAACGTAATAAGTCATAAATTTAAGGTTCAAATCAACTCTCGTTTAACACATTTGCTTATGTCAACAGAAGAAAGTAATGGGAAAGCAAAAGCAAGTTTGTTACCTCAAATCTTGAAGGATCGAATTTATGTGGATCAGAGAAATACTCTGGATTGTGATGAATGTTTCTGAACAATGGCATCACCTTCCAACCTTTTGGAATTAGGTAACCTGTCACGCAGCCGGTTTCAAAGTCAGACTTTACAATCATGTCGTTTTCTTTATTGGATAGTGTTCGTCTTGACCAACCAAATTTCGATCGTTAACAGAACTTTTGAAAGAACGAAACATAAAACACGGGGAAGAAAATTGGGTTGAACTGGCTCGATCTTACCCTTGTACTCGACATCAGCCACTGCTTCCCGGAAAGTAAAGGAAATGATGCTGGCCATCCTCAAGCTCTCCAAAACAACCTGCACACCAGTGACCATTAGTCACACGTGCAATCGTTAGAATACAAAATTATGATTGAGTCTTCGACTATCAGCTCGATCTTTTAGAATACAAAATTATAATCTTCGACTATCAGCTCGATCTTTCAGTATGAACCAATCATTTACCAACCTTATGAGTAAGTGTCATGTCCCTGGTCTGGCCCCAACTCAACGGCCTCTCTCCATCCTCATTCATCTCCTTAATTGCTCTCTGTTCAGCCTACAACACAAATAATTGGCTAGCTGTTAAGTTCGAGAAGATATTTATTAAGCGATGATATGATCCACGAGCTGACGATATTAATCATTCGTAAGGATGTACCTTAACGGCTTCTAGAATCTTGGGGTTGTCATGGAGGTACTTGAGGATCCACGTCATGGCGCTGGCAGTGGTGTCCTGAGCAGCAAAAAGAGCCCCAATTATGTTATCTGCAATCTGGTCCTCCCTCAGAACCTCGCCCTTGGAACCCAACAGACAACCCAACAGGTCGTTTTCGATCGCTTCCCTCTCCTTCCGCTCCCTGATTATCTCTCCCAGGATCTTGTTGAGCCTCTTTCTTGCCTGTACACAACCGAACATTCTCGCTGTTAAAATATAAAATTATAATTGAGTCTTCAACTATCAGCTTAATCTTTTAATTGAATTGATCTTCTAATAATTACCAACATGTGTATTACCGTTAGTGCCCTTTTGTACGGAGTTCCGGGAATATTGGTCGGAAAAGAATTGTAGCCTTTCTCCACTATGCCGTACTGCTGCTTCAGCTCCTCGGTGTAGTGAGCCTCCAGCCTCCCGAATATCGCCAGGATACCCACTTGGAACGAGAACTGAATCCGAAAACCGACTGTTAGAATATAAAACTATAATCGAGTATTTAACTATCAGTTTGAGCTTTTAGTTGAGCAGCGACATCTGCCTACCTTTTTCATTTCACTGAAAGTGTTGACGACCTGGCCGCCGTCCCACGAGCCAACGACAGAGAGAGCAGCGGCGTCGACGTGGGCGACGAGCCTCCTGACGGTGTGGAGGGAGAGGGAGGCCTGGACGAGCTTGCGGAGGCGCGTGTGGTAGTGTCCCTGGTGGAAGAAGAGGGCAGAGGGGCCGATGAGGAGCTCCTTGCTCTTGGGGTAAGTGGGTCTGAACAAGTGAGCCTGAGTCACGAGCACGAACCGTGACGCCTCGGGGCTAGCCAGCATGACGCAGGGGCAGCCCAGGACGTGGGTCTTGAAGATCTCGCCGTATCGCCTCTGTTTGGCTGCTAAGAAAATGTTGGGGTCCTGCGAGTAGAGTTGGAGGGTCTCTCCGACGTAGGGCCATCCCATTGAGCCCGGAGGCAGCTTGGTTCGGTCCCGGACGAGTCCTTGCTTGTTGTGGTGTTTAGTTCTCGAGAGATAGTGAACTAAGAGGGTTGTGAAGAAGACGAGAAGAGATAGGAGAATCAAAGCCATTTTTGAGGTGAGAGGCAGAGCAAAACAGAGGAGGTTAGTGTCAGCTTTGAAATGTGGTGAGATATGAACTCTTTTTTATTTTTGTGGTTTTGGGAGAGGTAGTGGGTTTATATAGAGATGGAATGTGATAGAGACACGAGGGTTTAATTGTCATTTCCGTCTCATGTTAAATGCTAAAAGTGATATCAGGAATCACCGTAAAAAAAACAGTGATACGTTATTTCGATCATGTACAATTATGTGTTTAATTAAGGTAATATTACAATCTCGATGTCGATCAATGGCCTTGCAGAACTTTCATGAATAATGTTGATTTGTTGAATGGGTTAATGTCGTTGTTCAAACTGTATACACTGAGAAATGCATGTTATATTCAAGTGTCTTGTGAGGCAACAACTTCGCACATGATCGTGCGCTCGGAATGATCGTCGGGTTAAAGTAGCTCTTTCATGCCACCGTATTACCAATGTATACAATGAAGGCCTGCTAATGTCCGAGGAAGCATTTATTGCATTGATACACAATAATTGGCGAACTTCCGCATAGTTCGGTTATCGAAGATAGGTGGAACTGGATAACACGATGAAGCCATTGCAATACCTTTTTATGCACGTCAAAATCGTATTCTCTCATTCACAAATACGTCGATAGGATTAGTAAGGATCCATAACATATGAATCGAATAGTTTTTAGTATGAAGAAAGGTCGGGCCTACTGAAGGCGTCAAGAACTTTGCGAAAGGGGGCACCGAAATTTTTGTAATTGTAAATAATATTAAAATATAATATCGTATAAAAAGACAATAATGACAATTATTCCAAAGAATGAAAATCTTGTATATTTTCATTTTCAATACAGTAAAAAAAATCTTGACGTATACAATCCTACCGTTATTTATCCATTGATCTCTCGTTTAATTTTCTTATGAAAAATCTCTCCATAACTACTAATTTTATAGGTCCTTAGTAGATCCATCCATGGTCACGTCCCTCTAAACCCCTCATGTTACAAAAATAGAAACTCCACCGGCATTCGAAATCTGAACCGATCAGACCTTGCAAAATACAATTTTTATCGATTATTGTTTATGCATGAGAATTTTCAGATTATTTCTCTATGTATGAGACCTTACAGATTGGACTACCAATATATCCTCTTAATTGACCTCAAACTTATACCGAATCATCCCGAGAATCAACCATCATTGTAGATGTTCTAAGTCATTTTGCATACATGAGTGAAGTTTGTACCCAATGACTTTGCATGCTCTAGATCATACTAGAAATAGAAAGGGAGCAATGGTGTTTACGGATGCGAACACCTTAGATTCGAAGGCATGCACAGAAATGGAGTTTTCTAGGGTTTCGAGGACCGGTGGTTGGAACAGCGCAGTGGGTACGAAAAATGTGGCACCGTCCTCTTTTGTTTGACCTGCCGCGAAACAACTAGCAATTTCCATTGCCTTCTGCTTCTCATTCTGGCATGTGTTTACAGTAAACTTCATTAATGATTTATGTGTACGTAACATGTCAGAAGCCGACAAAGTAAGCATTTCCAACCATTTATGATTTATGTATGACCCTACATTATATTTTATTGCTATTGTTTAATCCGCATATCTTGACCAACATGCATATTTACTTCAGTGTGAGTTAGATGAATTGGATTGCGTTAGCTCGGATAAAGTATATATGATCGAGTATTAAATATTGCAGTATTGATTTACAAAGTCGTACGGGAAACGAAAGTCTATGACTGGTTGGTATCGAGAACGAAGTATTCGTGGAATTAGTCATTTAGAAAACAAAGACAGGGTACACTTCAATCTTAGTTTCAAGGTTTGGGTAGTTTCAAGTCTTCGTTGAGCTTCACAATTATAGACCTCTTTTAGTCTTGGGTGCTTCAAGGTTGAAAAATCGGGGTTCTAGACCTTCTCTATTATTTACTTGTTTTGGGCTTCATGTTTGTAAAATCTGGTATTTAGTTCTTGGTTATCTTGCACCCATGATGGAATGCCGAGATTCCTTCTAAGGAATGCTCTTTCATTGCATTGGTCATTTGTTTGGATCAAGGCTGGGGTTGTTCAGTCCTCGGTGGTGTTTGGTTTGTGGCTGAGACACTTGGTTTTCTGTTGGTCCGAAAATAATTCGGTACTCAGAGTTTTCGGGCTTTGCCCTTTTGGATTTGGTGTCTTCCTTTTTCAAGGTTGAGCTTCTATAATATTGTTTGCTGATAAAAGAAAAAACAAAAACATTGATTCTTATTTTCAACTTGTTTTCCTAACACAACCTAAACAATATCAAATATAAACTAAACATTAAGCTTCTAACTATGTGTTTGACAACAATGGCATGTGACAAGCCAAAACATGTGAGCATCAGATGAAAACTTGTTACAATGTGTAACTCAAGTTTTTCTCCAACTTAAAAAGTCAAATTATTTCCACCCATAAAAAAAAATTAATTGGATTTATAGACATCACATTTTAAAACCACAATTCCATTATTTTGGCTCACATATAAGTCCTACAGATGCTGATAAATTGTAGTGTTCACACTCTGTATAAGATAGGATATAAGAAGTATAAATAGATATACATGACTAAGAATTCTAAGGAGCCACACAAAATATACTTGGCTAAAAAATACTCACATAGGATAAACCAACATAATTTGACCAGTGAACATAAACTTGATCAGACCAATGATATGGTTTAGAACATTTAGTGTGAGTCGATTTTCTGTCTGTTGTCATGTCGATTTTTCTTTCCCCGACTTTTTTCGACCGTTGACGAATTCGTCAATCAGGGTTTCAACGGAGCAAGCTCTTTCTCTCATCTCTTTTCTATTTCTCTTCCCTCTCAACTGTTTTCTGTTACACAGCTAAAGATTCGGGTCAGAATCGATCAACCGTTGTTCCTGTTACCGAACCGGTCCAAGTTTAAATCAAATAGACCAGATAGAGTTCACCTTCTCTAGCGGATACTCTTACCGTTTAAAAGAGTAAGTCAATTTGTTGACTTC
This sequence comes from Erodium moschatum, assembly GCA_036897745.1. Classification (NCBI taxonomy): domain Eukaryota; kingdom Viridiplantae; phylum Streptophyta; class Magnoliopsida; order Geraniales; family Geraniaceae; genus Erodium; species Erodium moschatum. The sequence continues at coordinate 10,101 of JAYMSV010002724.1, forward strand.
ATAGTTATATGTGGATTTGATTAAATTGGACCCACCTTCCCTCATGACGTGGAAGTATCTGGACCCAAACACGAGATTGGGTTTAGTTTTCGTGAGATGAGGTCAGCAATGAGATTTTCAAGTTTCTCCTACGTCGATGGAGACCAAAACTTCATCTTGTTCATGTTCATTGTGTCCATGTCGGGCCTCTATCATACAGGTGAGGCGTTAGTCACCGTCGGATCCAGCTGGCCTTTTCTGTTTTTTATTCTTAACACTTGGCAGGATCCTGGTGGTCCAATTCGAGAGACTTCCGTAGGGCCCAGGTTGCTTCTCCGTATATTTTCCTCACTCCTTATTGGCTGCACGTGTGCGCTTTGATTCTTTTGTTTTTCATTGGTTAGAAATTGTTAGGCCGTGTAAGAGAATTAGTTTTGGAGATATTTTTGTTTTACGTGATTGAAAGTTTACCTTTCTTTTCGATTTCTATCGTAATTCGTAATACTAAGATTTCATTTTCAAGATGTGTGCGGATTTTAGAGCATCCACAACTCTAGTCGAAGAGCCGGTTGGAAGACGTTGGCTGGGATCTGCGTCGGCTGGGAGCTGGCTGAGAGGACGATGGCGGGGATCAGCG
>JAYMSV010002725.1:0-10714 GCA_036897745.1 Erodium moschatum
CATTATCTAGTTAATGTCCTTTTCTTTTTCTAACTTGATATATAAGAGGCAGAGTTAAAGATGAAAGATATAAGAGGCGAAAGAAGAAAGACGGAAAAGAAAGAGAAGTGTTAAAAATTGAGAAATAAGACGAAACATTTTTATTATATCATATTATATAAGAAAAACAAATATTATATTATTTAATATATACTAAAGTTCTGAAAATTTCGTTTCCCAAGACATATTTCAAGACAAAAAGTTTTACTTTTCATATTATTTAATTAATAAATATAAAATATATCATTTAACAAATAAAATAAAGCATGTCTTTCCATTTCCCCATTCACCTTTTCCATTTTTCAAGACATTTTCTACTTTTCAAATTCAGATACATCTCTTTGACTTTTTAATGGTTCCTTTATCATGTGCTTTCTCTCCCCTTTTTCTTTGTTTCTTCCTACTTGTTCATGCTTTCTTCTTCATTTCTCTTATCGTTCATAGTTTTCTATTAACGAACATTATTGAAAAGTACATGAGAAAGCCTCACCGGTCTAGTTACCCGGCCGGTGAGCACCCATATCCTCTACACCCCATTTCTTTCAACTTCATCTTCAACAAGCCACATGAGAAAGCCTTCGTGGAAGCCATAACCCACGACAAACCTTCGTCTTGCAACTCTCACAAACCTCATCAGGAACAGATCTAGACATAAAGAGGACGGTCATGGTACAAAAAGTCCGGCGTGGTTATGCAGCTAGAAAGAAGACACGAACTGATTTTTTTGTTTTTGTAATAATGAATAATTAATTGATTTGGACTGAATTTGTTAATTAGTTTATTTATTTTCAGAAAAATGGTTTATGGAAATTAATAAAAATTTAAAAGAAATTAGTAGAAAAATTTACAGAAAAAATAAATTTTAAAAACATAATTTCTGAAATTTAAAGTTTTTATAATTATTGTGAATTAATTAAAAAGTTGTTATTAAGAAATGTTCAGGGGGTATAACCGTCTTTTAACTAAAATGTCTTATTTTAAATTCAAATGCTAAAGGGTAGAATGGACAATTCACGTCCTTCTATTACATTTTCCTCACAGTTGAAAGTTACCAAAACATAGTGGTATTTTTTGAACGTGACTAAAGATAGTGGTGCTAAAGGTACGTTACCAATAGAAAATGGGACCAAAAGGTAATTAATCCAAAACCAAACTATGACGAAACTGACTATGATTGCTCAAGGTAATGCTTAAATGCTGCATACTCTGTAGAGTGCGATCGAACCTACTTTCATCAGTTTCAGAGGGAGTGGTAGGAGGATAGCGACTATGGTAGATGTGAATAAGGGATTCCTACCGGTAAAAGTCCCTGACTCCTTGGATAAAAGCCCTGAATCGTCGCTTTGTAATCACTAACCTTGCAAAAAAGAACAAAATAGGTAAAATAAGTCAGATCCAGTTGATCAGAGATCGAGGAGGAGGCCTCTGTGGAGGCCAAGGAGGTGGATACACCGATGACGGCTTCACAGACGGGAGGGGCTGAGCAGGGGGCGGCGGTCCTGGTGGCTTCTCCTTAGAACCTTAGCATGTCCACAAGCTCGCGGGAAGGGTGGTTGCGATAGGACCACTGCGAATTGAGTGAGAGGGTGAGGGGGTTTGAGCGTTGAGAGGAAGAGCGACGTCATTACGGTAGCGATGGATCGGCACGAGATCGAAAACTACGACGACGAGTCGTGTGTACCATGGGTTTGGAAACCCTAGCAGGGCATTGACGGAAAAAATTTCATATACATATTTATTTATTTATTCTTAAGATGGAAATTCAAGGTTTTTTTATGTTTCTTATTTATGTCTTTTATATATGTTAGCGTACGGTCGGGTCTACGGAATAACATGCTTGTTATGAATCGTTGTGCGACACGTGGTCTATACTCGGGCTGCTTACTTTCTTAGCGAACCAGACCGGTCAGTTAAGAAAACCGGGTCGGTGTACCCGCCAAATTTACATTAGCCCTCCATAAAAGACTCTCATGGACCTGTAGTATCTCCTTCTTCTTCCTCCTGCTAATGGCGAAACCCTAATCCCAATTCTGGAGGATTTGATTCACGGGCCATTGGTTTGGGAGAGAGATAATGGAGACTCAATACAACTACCATTTATTTGACAGACGCCCAATTTTGAAGTCCAAGGCTCCTGCTGTTAAATGGGTCAGAGAATGGTACGCGAACTTCTGTTCTGATTTTCACGGGTTGGGTTCTCGTTTTATTATTGATTGGTTGCCGAGAAAGTGAAAAGGAAAGTTTGCCTGATTCCCAGAAGGAGGGAAATTGGGTGTTTGCTGATGATTATGTTGTTGTTTGGTTGCTGGGAATTTGGGGAAATTGTATGTTACTAGCCTAGAACTTATGGGTTCATCTTTATTTATTTCTATGTTCTGAAAGCTGTGATCTTCAGACCTCTGTTGCTTGCTATGTGATGGAACTTGGGAAATTGGGTTGCAATTGTGTCTAATTATTCTGGTCTGCCTATTTGTGTTAAGTATGTAAAATTTGCTGAATCTTAGATCTCATAGACATTTGGCTTTTATCTCTGTAATGAAGAGCACAAGATTCTTAAGCTAAGTTATTATTTTGTTATGCTCCAATTGAATATAGAATGCTTCAGCGTATTTGATTTATCTTTCTTAGTCTAACATCTCATGGGTGCTTATAATGAGAGGGATGTTCTTTGTAGGGTTCCACAAGATGTTATAGCAACGGGTGGGAAGTGCATGCTTCTGAAATGGGTCCCAGGTACATACCTCTTATGATCTGTCCAGTTTTCTTACTTCAAATCGTGATGTATGTAGGTCAAGCAAGTTCAGTTATTAGGATACTTTTAAGTTCACTGAAATTTCTTAAGGTGGTCTTAGTGAAAAACTATGGCTAGAGGAGCATGTATGTGTAACATTGCAATATTGGGTTGTTTACTGATATGCATACTAATTTTTAAACATTAGATTTTCTAGATGATCGAGTATATGGTGCTTAAAGTTAGATAAAATCTATATGGAAGAATTTTATGACCTAGTGTAAACTTTGTTGGGTATTTTTATGGAATCTACACCGAGGAGAGTGCTTATGCTTTGGCTGTAAGCGGAGGACCTACCCATTAAGTATCTCAAAATTTTGCTTAGTATAGCTAACATGTAATTAAATGCTTGAAATTTAGTTTTTGCATCTCATATTTTTCTTAACCATATAATCTAGGGATAATTGCAAAAACGTACCACGAGGTATTCACCTTTTGCAACTTGTAGTCCTCTTAGTACCTCGGAATTGTAAGGTTAAAATCTTCATTTTTATACAAATTGCAACAAAAAGACAAGTTTAGGGTACTTTTGGTAGTTAACAAAAAAGAGGGCTACAAGTTGTAAAAAAATGAATACCTCAGGGCACTTCTTTGCAATTATCACTATAATCTATTTGAGAATGACATTTCATAGGATTAACTTGTTGACTTTCATAAAGATTCCACCATTAATGTTGCCTTTGTTGTTTTCTATTTAGAGGACACCGTGAAGGCTTTGAGAGTGAAGGCAAACGAACCAGAGGCTCCAGAGCCAGAGCCGGAGCCAGAACCAACCTCTGAAGTACTTTTCCTTTGCAGCTATGAAGGCTGTGGAAAGACCTTTTTTGATGCTAGTGCTTTGCGAAAACATTCTCACATACATGGAGAGAGACAGTATGTTTGTCACCACGAAGGATGTGGGAAGGTATTATACTTGAAAACCTTTTTTTTTGTATTTTGATGATTGCCTCTTAAATTTTCATTTTGTCCCTTTTGCATTTTAGAAATTTCTGGACAGTTCAAAATTGAAAAGACATTTTCTCATTCACACGGGAAAAAGAGATTATGTATGTCCTCATGAAGGTTGTGGTAAGGTAAATCAATCTACTATGTGTTTTCATATCCACAATGATTTTTTTTTGTGGGCATCTAATAATGCGTATTATGATAAACTGTTATATAATAACTGTAGGCATTCTCCTTGGACTTCAATCTGAGGTCACACATGAAGACTCATTCTCAAGAAAACTATCATATATGCCCATATCCGGATTGTGGCAAAAGATATGCACATGAGTACAAACTAAAGAATCACATCACATCTCACCATGAAAAGGTTAGTACAATTCCTATGTAATTGTAGATTGAAACATGAACACGAAAAGGTTGTTTTGGGGGGATAATTGCAAAAAAGTACCTCGAGGTATTCACTTTTGGCAACTTTTAGCTCTCTTTCATAATTGCAAAAAAGTGTCATAAACGTGCCTTTTTGTTGCACTTTGTGTAAATTTGTTTCGAAATGTCCAAAGAGGATGGAAATTAGGGTGAGGTGAGAACTTTAGATTTTTGTTTTTGTTTTTGTTTTTACTTGTCATTTTTAATTCAATTTTTCAAGGGTACAACCGTAATTTTTGCAGAAATAGTATTTGCAATGTGATTGAATCCGTTACTTATTGACAGAGTGTAGCAGTGGATGTGATAAAATACACTCCACCAGCAGCTACAGAGAGAGAGAAGCCAGCTAGAGTTGTGAAGGCTCCTACAGGTGTTTATGGGTCTGCAACATCTGACCGGCCTTATGCTTGTCCTTACGAAGGATGTGAAAAGGCATATATACATGAATACAAGTTGAAACTCCATCTGAGGAGAGAGCACCCAGGTCATACATCTGATGACAATGCCGCAGGTAATGCTGAGAACGACATGGATCAAGGAAGTGACCAAGATCGAAAACGGGTCAGTGGGAAAAGTCGAAAGCAAAGCAAGTCCAAGCCAAATTTGAAACTTCCTCCTTCAAAATCTGCCCGCAAAGGGTTGAGTGTATCTCCTGATATGAAAAAACCTTGGAATGTCAAAGAAGGGACTTACGAGGAGGAAGAGGATAGTGAAGAAACTGAAGAGGATCGGGGCGAAGCAGAGGAAGGATGGAGGCATGGGGAAAATAATGAAGATGATGAAGAGACTGAGAATGAGGATTAGAGGATGTTAATGGCTTTCTGTATATGTGAACCTGCCTTTTCTCCTTGTGCCCAATATTTTTTCGAAATGGAAATACTGTAATAATGATAGGATATTAAATCTGAGTGAATAAATATAATAAGGGATCATTGCAAACAAATACTATGTACTATCGGCTTTTTGCAAGTTGATGTCCTTATCTTTAAACTGCTGTGAGTCGTGGTTATGAACTTGTATTTTGTAGCGATTTTTGTCCATTTGTTCCAAAACGACGATTAATTTTAAACTAGAAAATCAAATATTCAGCAATTTCAACTTCCTTGGCTTGATATACCTTACCAATCAGACCAGAATAACATCCATTTTAACCAAATTGCAAAGGCACTACTGTTGGGACTTGAACTTTAGTCTCACGGACTCACGTTCTAACCAAACTGCAAAGGCACAATAGGGACTTGAACTTCAGTCTCATGGACTCACATTCTACTGCTTAAGTAGTTAGAGCACCTATTGTGAGAGGTCGACTCCAGCCGGTCGATTGTAAAGGCCGAGAGAGAAGAAAAGAGAGTAGCACGAGAAGAATTTTGTCTAATTTGTACGCCGACAAATTTGCCGACCGACTAGAGAGAATAGCCGCCGAGAGAGAATTTCGGTCACTTTTTGACCGAATCACCGGAACAGAATCGACTCACAACATATGCTCTTAAACAAGTGTTGATAGACTACTAATAGTGTAATCAAGTTTATTCATTCTGCTAACCAATTTTAAATCATGAATATCATAAAATATTTTATTTATTTTATTCATATCCCATGAAAAAATATAGTTAAAAAAATGATTGCATCTTTAATTTAAAATTCCAAAGACAACTCATCATTTTGAAACAAATTGACAACAAAACGTAAGCTCAGTGCCACAATCTGCAACAATTTGAAGATAAGTGACCAAACTGTGCAAAATCGAAACTATCACTAATAATAATTTGGATAAGAAATCTGAACGAACAATACTCTGTATATTAATTTCGAAGAGAATGACATAAAACATGGCCAACAAGTGAAGGACCATAAGTGTATGACATTTCTGATTTTATAACCAACAAGTGAAGAAGAACAACCATTAATTTCAATCAATACATTTTACAAAAGATCAACAAGTCCTCAGTTTCTCACCACAGAGCATCGGGGATGCGAATTCCATGCGAGGAACTTTTAATAGGGTGAGAGAAGTAGCAAATACATAGTGAATCAGCAATACTATATAGTGGAAAATTTAGATCAGTTACCACCTCCGGTGAGTCAACCCAGCCCGTAAAAGACATTGACCACCAGGTGCACAAAGATATTAATTTAACATGAAGAAAAAGGAAGAGGCGAGAAAGAGTGTAAAAGTGAAGTACATAAAACAGGGCAAGAGGAGCAGATCAAGGCTGGAAGAGCTCGGCTTTATCTATGGCACAGCTCCAGCTGTAGCATCAGTCTAAATGCTGAGTGGACCGCTCACAGGATCACGACCAGTACTATTGGCATCCTTTTGTTTCAAGGAAAGGTTAGCGAATTGAGAATCCAGGTCTCTGCTGCCACTTCTTCGATGGCTCGAAGGTGCCTGTTGGGTTTGGGGTTGTTGTTGCTGCTGATATAAGGCTCGCAGCCTTGCTATTTCTCTCTCCAATACCTCTTGTTCCACTGAAAATAGTGACGTATGTTCAGTTTCCACGTAACATTAAGAGAATCAACTTCTGGACACATCTGCTGTAAGATATATCAATCACTTTATAGTAGCAGTGAACACTGAGGAAATCATTTCTCAAACCATGCTTTTAGTTGTGGCAAATGATTTTCAAAAAGAAACTTCAAGAAGGAACAATGGAGGACAATGGAGGCACAACCTCGAAACATTTTCTCATATATGAACTTATTCAAAAAAGATGTTGAGATTTGTCTGCAAAAAAGCCTTACAACCCTTACAAAAACCGCGATAATCAAAAACCGTGATAATCAAAACCATAACAACCCTTACATTAAGATCCCATAAGTCTGCTTCTAAGGCCTTTCAACAAAAGTTTCTACCTAGAAGTGCATCAATGTATCAATTGGACTATAAATATAGGGTTGAGCTTCCTGCTTCCAAAACTTTATGGAAAAGAACTATTGTGTGAAAATAAAAATATAATAATCCAGTTCTAATCTAACACAAGCTCTTCCAGATTTAGTTCCTCACTACTAAACTGGCCAATTTTTAGGTGCTGAAGCAATATAAGCAGAAAGATATGTGTATCATTGGGCTCTTAAGCTGTTGAAGGGAAGAAAACATACGGTACTTAATGATCTTCTCCTGGGCTGTACTTTCTAAGCGTTGCTTCAGGGCTTTGTTCTCCATACTCAGAATAAGATTTTGCTGGTTGATAAATTCAAGCTCAGCTGAAACTTCAGATCCTTCTGCCTGTTCGAACAAGTATGGAATCAAGTAAATAATCTACTCTTGTCAATAGGAACTAAAATTTATTTTCGCAATTATACTTCCACTGATCCTTGCCTGTAAAGCTTGTACATTCCTTTCCAGCTCAGCGATGTATTGAAGTTTCCGTACCCGTGACCGTTGAGCAAATTGCCTGCATCAGATGCATGTCTCCAGAATTAGCAAAAGATTTTTTTTAGTTACGCCTTTCATAAATTATAGCATCATCTTTATTTCTCATATAGAAACTATGGAGGGGCAATGATTAGACGACTAAGATTTAATAATAACATAGCACATCCGTCTTGAACAAATAATTCGTTCTAACTAAGGGATTGCTTAGGCTCCAGGAAATTTCCCATTGAACATGTACAGAAATCTATAACTTATTCTTACTTGTTACAACTTACAACCTAGTTGCTGGTTGCTAGTAAGGTCTACTAGAGATCATAAACAACAAGATTAAATCATAATCAGTCTATTTTTATGCTTCATAGATAACCTTAGATAACAAACTGATAAAGATAGTAAAGACCTCTAGAAATCAAAATATTTACAAACAAGGCAACTAACTATATGACCATCTTCTCTGCAAAAAGCATGGCAATAATTAGAATGTAGTTCTAAATACTATCAGCAACAGAAAAAAATATTTAAGAGATCAATGTGCCTAAAGCAACATATGCAATGAAACAGATACACATGATGTCAAAATGAAAACAAAAAGTTTCAAGGTCTTACGTATATCACAGCCAACATATGAAATACATATATAACTGTGGGTAGTGAAAACAATAGACTGATAACATACTGCTTAGCGCGTTTTGTATCTGTGTCAGATGCAGACAACTTAGCACGAGAGCTATCTTTTTTCTCAGACAAAGCTTTTGCATCATACGAATTAGATTCATAGAGGTCTTGCTTTTCACTGGCTGTAGATGGAAACCCGTCTCCCTCATGCTGTGCCGCTGATGATCCTGTACTTTGAGCAATCATATTATCCTTAGCAGAAGGTAGGCTGCTTGAACGACTCAAAGCATTCATAGACGAATCCCATGGCATTTTCTTCTGTTTCACAGGGTTTGCTTCGGTGTAGAAGGCTCCACGTCGAGCATCTCTAGAGTAATCAAATTCTTGAGACCAAGAAATATTTCTGTTTTTGTAGTCATCCTGAGTTGAATAATCAATGCTGGAAGCATTCACTGCATCTACATATGCAAATGAGTCACTCGATGAGCGTCGATGACCTCCCCTGCGCACGGGTGTCTCTGGTTCATTCAGAAGATCATCAAGCCAAGAAGGTTGTTCTTCCATTAGATAGCTCTCTGAGGAAGTACGTTGGTGGTTAGCATTCCCCTCCCTAGGCTTCTGAACAGCCTTTGACCCCACCGGAAGACTTGGGAAATAGTCAACATATGTTGGAGAAATACTAGGAAGTGGACTTTTGGGAGGAAGTAAAGCATGCTTTCCAGGGTACATGTTTCTGATGTTTGACGATCCCCTGGAATTGGCCATATAGCCCGAGCACTACCAGTAACTGCCAAAAACGACATCAAAATATGATCGGAAATATGAAATATGGCAATTAATCATATACTTTCCTACTCAATCAGCATGCAACTTTCCAGAGCACATGTTTCCAATGACACTACTTCTCTCACATATTGCCGATCAGCATATACACAATTCTTAAGAAATAACAAAACACTCAAGATATATCTGGTTAAATACTTCTGTGCTCAATTCAGTTATTATAATATATACACGTATCACTCCGAGATCAATGTGTAATACATATACAAGAAAATTCATAATTCATCAACAAAATAAAAAATTGGAATCATAAGCACAAGGCAAACAAGAAAGGAAAGGTGTTTCAGGCTCAGATAAGGGGGGTTCGGTTTCATGCATCAGGAAAGGTTACAAATTATGAATTTCTACTCGCTTCCCACATTTTCTCAGCTTCCAAACAGACCAAAACGAAACCATAAGAATCCGAATGAAGCCTACAGTTCCAAAACACCGAGAGGGCAAGCCCTAGAAATCAAGTCACTGATTCAACGAAACAAGACATCGCAATGTGAAGAACAAGCACGCCAAAACCCATAAACCAAAACCGATATCAGGAATTAACCGGAATCAAAGGCGTATTGATTTACCGAACCAGAAATGGAAAAAGAGAGAGAAGAAGATCAAAAGCTTACCTCTGGATGGGATTGAAAATGGAGAATCTTCGAAATGCAATGCGCGAAGAGAGGGTGAGGATGTGGAAATCGAATCGAATCGAAGGTGAGTTTTATCTATTCTAGGGTTATAGATTTCCTCCTATGAAGCAGGCTCTCTCTCTCTCTCCCTAGATTTTCTCTCTCTTCTCCTTGAAGTCTGGTCCAGGTCCTGTCCTGGCTGGCTGGGGTTGAATATTGAAGGAAAGGGGCTTGATTGAGAACTCGTAAAAGTTTTTAATTAATTTATATTTCATTCAAAGCCTTTTCAGTTTTACACTTTTGACCCCACTTAACTACTGCTTTACATCCCTACCCCCGCTCACACTTTTCAGATAAAATAATACCTTTTTCTCATCCCATCAGAAATCTATTTGATTATTGAATTAAATCATGACGATGAATTTATCATTTTTAATTAAATTAATATTGATCGTTGATACATTAGATATACATGCGGATTATGTGAAATGATAAGACAAGAACGTTAAAGATGTACAGAATTATGTATCGACTGAATGAAATATAAACGAATAATCAAAAGAAGATTGATATGCTCAACGATGTTTTGGATACGAAAGAAAGTGGTGTCCACTCTCTCATTGTATAGTCAATTTAAAGAAAATTTCAATACAAGGATACGAAAATGAGGGAGAATTTAATAATGCAAAAACCTTAGTAACTCTGACTTATCCTATATTTTTGTTCCTTATATTGTTAGGAAATCAAACAAATATAAGATTTATTCGAACATTCTATGATCAAATCAAGGTGTTTTGTGTGTGTGTTTTTTTTAATCGTTTTCCCTTTTTTTCCGTTTGGGAAGAAGATAATCCAAAAGTCAATTATAATTCTATGAATAGATTCAAGGGCCAGCCATATATAATCTTGGCTGAAACAAATGTGTTTGCCGTAGCATGTACATTGGGTCAAACCGGGAACCGAGAACCATAATTGGTGATGGTTTGCGGTGCGAACCAGAATTTTAAAGCAGTTCCACATCAAGCGAACCAGGTCTGAGAACCATGGTTTGCAGAACTGCTGACT
>JAYMSV010002726.1:0-10714 GCA_036897745.1 Erodium moschatum
GTTAGTGGTAGAGGCGGCGCGATGACGAGGGCCTATGCAGGACCATGAGGATAAGCCGAGGGAAGGGCGTGTCCATGCTGCGTGAGCCATGCTCTGGGCTCTCCTCATCACAACCTGTCGAGGATAAGACATTGATGGAAAGAGGGTCAGATTGAGACTATGACACATGAATTTACATGTTTTCCACCTAGCTACACTAAACTCGTTCTGCAGGTACCCTAGAAATTGAACAGACGTATGTTTGGTTCACAAAATGACGGAAATGTCCTTTCAGGAGTTTTTTTGTTACATTTACTCAACTGTTTTGTACATCTAATTGGAATGTTTTTGGTAGTTATGGGGCCATTTTTAAGATGACTGTTATTTTATGACAAAAAAGAGAGTGAAATTTCGTAAAACCTAAGGTAGCTGGAACTTCAGTGTAGCTAGGTGTAATTAACCATATTCTGGTGATAGAAGAAATGTTGGAGTAAAGAAGAACCTGAGTGCCATCGGAAACTGGACGCAAGATTGCACCTGCCCCGGCAACTTTTGCTTTTGCACTGGCAATAGTAGGAAGGTGGGAACCCAAGGCAGATGCAGAACGATATACAGTACTGAGGATTCGTGTGCGCTCAATTTGATTCCGTAGATCGTTCAACCAAGCAGAAGCTGTCACCTGAAAAGGGAAAAGAGCTTTTTTCAGAAGATACACACTTCAGTCAAGTAAAGAACATGAAAGAGATTCAAAAGATAGTGACGAGTTTCATAGCATGTCAGCTAAGCTAAGAATAGATAATGAATTCATAGGGTATCCTGTAGAAATACTTGACACTCATTTGATTTGGATACCTAGAAACTTCGCAGTGATTCTATATATTAACACCTTGCAGACGGAAAACAGTTGGAGGATGTTTTTAGAAGTTTTTGACAACCCGTTGAGTTTTTGTAGTCTCATTTTACCTCAGAAGTTAACGGAATTGGAGTAGATTGAGACAAAAAACTTGGGGGTTATCAAAAAACTTTTTAAACTTAGGATTATCCCTTTCTATTATATCGAAAACATATCATTGTGATTTTAAGAGATAATGAAGTATGAATTAAAAGACGGGTCAAAAGAGAGACATGATTAACTATTGGGTTTCCAGAAAATGTATGTAAGGTCATCATGATAAGGTCGCTGTAGTGTGAGAAAATAAAATTGATTGTGAGAGAAACAAACAAACATTAACAAGAAAGCAAAGTGGCAATCCCAAATATTGAATAACAAAACCCAGAAACTAAACCTCGGCGCGTAGATCATCCACAGAAGCAGCAGAGAAAGTAGGGACTAAGTCAGCTCCATTTATAACAGAAGTAATGAAATCATTTCCGGATTCTGCCAACTCCCATGTCATACAAGCAGCTGCATGAGTGATATCCAGGCAGTCCTGTGACGATGCTAAAAGAGAAAAAAAAAATATATATATATATATAACAGAACTTGACTATAAATAGCGAGGATTTTGGGATATAGTGATGGACACGCACCCGGAGCAAATGTAAGACAGGTAGCTGTAGACAATTCCTTTTGCTCGCGCAACACATATGTTAAAAGAGCTGCGGTACCTCCACCCAAGGAATGACCAACAACCTGTCAAGACTCAAGGAAATAGAGCTTGTTAAATTTTAGTTGCCTTATGGGACATGATCATTAGCAGATTTTACCAAACGACTAACCACGTAATGTCCAAAATACATTAATAGATATGTAGAAGAACATTCAGAGAAAACCCGAAGTTTGGGAAGTTAGATATGAAAACTGGAAACTAATAATAGCCATTGGATTACAATGTTAACTGTTCAGATGTTTCCAAATTTAAATTTGTAACTTTCAAAAGTAAAGTGAAGTTTCCAAACTCATCTCGGACGTTAAAAACTTGAATCCAGTAGACACAAATGGTTTTCAGTTTCCACTCTGAGTTTTGGTTTCACCTGACTGTTATTCTAGATATGTATATATTTTCGGAAATCCTAAGTCAGTTGAAGATGTCCCAAAAAAATTATTCTGAAGACTGAAAATGAAGACTACTTGTATGAAATAAATAAAAATGGAGGGATAATATGCCCTTACCTTTATTCTATAATCATGATACTGATTGAGTGCTTCAGTTAGACAAGGAGTCACAAGTTTTGCAATCCACCGCGCAGCTGCAACCATTCCACCATGTGCATAACCCAAAACTAACTTGCTAACGCCTCCCTCATGTACAACAGTATGATGGAACGGCACAACAGCCCCAGTTGCAGCCGTCAAAGTATCCTTGATACTGTGCGTTCCACGAATCAACAAGAGAAAACATTTTGATTCGTGGTCAGTTAAAACAGTAAAAGCCGGCTTCAAAATCTGCAGAGTAGATTAAAACGAGGCCTCAGTATGAAGCAAGGAGGCAAACGACTTCATAAACCTTGCTCCGAAACATTGAAAAGACCATTGTCAATGTTAATATTGGTCCAATGCCTAGCACTACCAACAAATTTGCATAACACATTAAAAAGAAAAAGATTAACATAATAATAGATCTATTAGGGTGCAAATGCATCTTACTCCTGCTTTGGGTTCCTGAAGGAGGACATCATCTTCAGAGTAGCCAGTCTCCTCTAAAAACAATGGAAATGGTTTCTTGGAAAAATGCCAGCACAATGTCAAAAGATTTAGAAGATATCTAAGTTCAGCTGTTATTTCAGGTCCTCTGAGCTGTATACAATCTTTACCACCAAACACGCTACTAGCATGTATGTTACCCTGAAAACACAGTAACCACATGAGCTGCTAAGCCAACTAAATTAACCAACTCATGTACAGCAATCAGCAAATAATACAGAAATTAAGATCGTGTGAATAATTTCTTTATAAACAAAATGTGAATTATTTGGTAATATTGTGATAATTACATTTAGAAAGAGATAAAATGTTATTTTCAGAGCATGTGTCAGTCCAGTGATGAAACAGCTGTAACAACAGGTTCACAGACCATATCCAAGTGATGAACATTTTCCACAGTAATTATTAACACACCGCATGTGATACAACTCTTTCAGTATAATGCAATGGGTATCGGGTCATCAAGATTCAAAAACTGTCATGAACCACCACCACATAGTTGATACAAGCCATACCTATGTAATATCCACTGTTATTAATCATGTAACATTTACAACTTGGAATTTCTTCACAGCAACTAAGCTATGAACTCTTATTGCCTACACCTATAACCTAAAATGGCGTGAGTCCGCAGTTTTGCATGGAGCCGCAGGTTTTCAGTTTCACATATTCCATATAGCAATAAATACCAAATATTTATCTTAAAAGCTAAACTTTTGCATAGCAACTATATCATTCGTCATAGTCTCAGAACAAACGTAAAAGCAAAACATTTCCTCGACATATGGGTAAAACCAACATAAGAGCAGAATCGTTAATGCATACACCTATGACCTAAGGTTTTCAGCTTCACATATTCCATATAGCATTAACATTTCAGACACAAATAAATGCATATCAAATAGGGATAATTGCAAAAACTTGCGGTGTACTATATACGCGTTCTGCAATTCCACTAACGGGGTTAATTTTTTCGCGAAAGTCAAAAGTAACCATGCAAAAGTGTATACATAAGGCTTCCAAATTACAATGCATGTATACATGAGTGTTACAAATTGCAAAACTCGTAATGTAAAGGGCAAAACTGTCATTTCCGAAAAATTGAAGTCGCTTGACTGTCACATGACTAATTTCCGTTAAAAATAGTTGGAGATAAGTTTTTGCAATTATCCCTATCAAATATTCTTCATATACAAAACAAAATTACATAGTCTAGGAACAAACTTCACTCAACATCAAAGTCTGTACCTGCCTCTTGAGAAGAAAGCTGATCCCGAACGCCAAATCCCCAATGGGCCACTTCCCCAAAGTCTCCGAGTACGTAAACCTAAGCGTCTCAGACAAGGTCGAAATCGTCTCCAACCACGTCGCCGGAGCCTGAATAAGCCTATTCGAAACAACAGAATCAGATCTCAACAGCGGCTGATTCTGCACATCCACGGAGCTCCGGTCATCAATATCTTCTTCTTCTTCTTCCTCCTCGTCCGAATCCAATTTGCGGGACAATGTATAGTACCAAAGTGCAGCTGCCCCGGCCGCCGTACCCATGGTAGCATTAGCCATCACTGCACGACTATCCCTACAATCACAACCAAAACAAACACACATATGAACAAATCCAAACTACAAAATCCAATTTCATGACATCTACAAACTCCAATCCACAGATCACAATTCGGGGAGATTTGGGAAGAAAAACATTTTCTCGGGTGCCAAACAGACGGTAAGCGGAATCGTTCGAAAATCGTTTACATTTTGCCCGCGCTTTTAGTGAGCGATCGAAGACGAGAAATGGAGAAAGGAGATTGGGTAAGAGGAGGAGGAGGAGGAGATGGAGAGAACCTGAACATCGTAAAAGGGAATCAAAAAAATCTCTGGAGGGAAGAAAAACCCTAGAAATCCCAAAGAATTCGCGGTGATACGAACCTTGAAGGGCCTGATTTTTGGGAGGAGAGAGCTGAATAAATACGTGGATCGTCTTCGTTTCTAAGCCATCAACTGAGCTTTTACTCAAATTGTAACATCGCGTATATATAGCTAACCCTTCTCTCTCTCTCTGTTCTTTGAAATGAAATGTTTTATGAAATTAATTTTAAATTAAATTAAATTTGTGTTTCGCGGTCTAAAGAGCAAAACAAGCCTACGCGCCTGAGTTTGTGAATGGACACGTGTCGTGTAACGGAAACAACTGCTGACAAAGCAAATGCATGACAGTTTTATTGGAAGTCGTGTCCATGTACGGGCCTTGTTCGGTGTATATTCGAAGCCCAGAGTTAGAGCCCAGCCCGTGACGGGTGTTATTGATACCAGCCCACATGAGGATAGATACAGTATCTAGATGTTGGTATTTGTCGGTTTTTTAAAAACAACGGAGTAAACATGAGGAAGTGCATTACTGTAGAATCAAACCGATATAAAGCAGAGCCAAAAGGCCTTAGGATTCAGAATATTGTTTGGGATGATCGTAGTTAATCCGGCTCTCATGGACCCGTAAAAATAGTCTACTTTGTTTCGTAGACACAACTTGAGAACATCCCCTTACCAGCATTTCAAATAAACGGAAAAAAAAACTAGAAGTCCAGCAACCCAAAAAGAAATAGACGTCCAAACTAAAGCGAGAACAATAATAACCATAAAATAAGAAGAAGAAAAACATGCATTGTTCCTGGTGCTTTCCCGAGACTTTCCAGCACCGACCGTCCCGGGTCTTTGGGGATATGCCCTCACCGAGCCTCGCCCCCCCTCCAGGTCTCCTCATTGGCCATGGCGGGACTATTAAGCCCTTGCCTGTTGATCGTTGCTATCCTCTTTATCCATCAGCTGGTGACCCGGTGGAATCAAACCAGAGAGCTCCAACGCATTCTTTATAGTAGTGGTCCGAGTGTAATGTTGCCCTACCTTCCCTTTGCCCTTAGACTTCATGGTCTTGGACCTGATGGGACCTACATCTCCAGTCTGATCCTGAGGTTCCTTCTGTTCCCCTACTTCTAGTGTCATCCCACCTGCAGCTAAAACATGAAAAATAGTGCCCCATCCTCCGTCATGTTAGCCAAGTCGTCGGGCTTTGAAATACCCAAGTTCCCAGCTAACGGTCCTGGATGTGGCCCCTGCATTTTTAGAACTACCCACTCATAGGCGTCCTTAGCCAAGTCGCGGGTTTCCGAGCGAAATTCCTTATCTCCCCCAAGGTCGGAAATCCCGGTGGGGGTAACATGGGAACTCTAGTCTATTGGTACCTGTTTCATTCCCTCCTACAAAGTCCCTAATCGGGTCAAGGGACAGAGAGGTGAGAAGGTTTCCCATCGAGGGTACTCGTGTTACTCTGGGGGTCCTCCATTCCGTCTTAAGGAGTCGGTCCACATCCAATTCCTTCAGAACACGAATGGAATCATCATGCCTAATTTCCTCCCGACCAATTCCCGGCAGATGAGCCGTACACGCATCAATGCGGTGGCTTAATCTGCCACAACGAGCACAAAATCCCGATAATCGTTCGTACTGCAAGCCAATTAGAGAGGGGGTGTAGGTGTCCCGGAAAACGGAGACGAATCCGTCTTCACAACGGCTTATCCACATCAAGGCTGACCCGCAGCCATAAAAAGTCATCCATACGACGAGGTGTAGGAATGGGAGAAAAGGTTACCTCAATACCAATGGCCGAGGCGAGGAGAGCGCGGAATGGGGCGTTACGGGCATCGCAAGGAACGTTCGTTGCCCGTACTCCGATCTCCACGCACACGAACGGGATGGAGCTGGGTTGCATGCATGGTTGTAGAGGCACCAGTATCAACGGGTAACCACTGAAACCCATGGGCCCGATGGCGAATGTCCTCCATCGATGTTCTTGTTGGAAAATGGAATACCACCACTTCCTTAATGAGGCACTCCACCTCCAGCCCGACCACCTTCCAATTTCGGAGCATTACCCCACAGAGGGCATTGAGATTATGGTGCCCCGCACCCGCAACCTTACCTACAAGTGAGAAACGATGCTGATTATCGGCAGCAACAGGACCGGACTCAACAGGAACCTCCAGGGCCTTGTCTTCATCCTCTCAATCAGGTACAGGAGTTCGGGATCCCAACGCAGATCTAATAGAGAGTTGGGTCGCCATGCTCGATTCGTCGAGATGGTCGCCGAAATGGCTTGTGGTGTGGCAGACATGACCCATGCTAGCTCTCGGGGTCTCAATGTGGCCTTCCTCGCCTCTGCATGGAGCAGTCGGAGGTCAGGCCAGGTCGGTGCCTGAGGTTCCCGAGAGGTGCGAGGCCGAAGGGATTCAGATATGTTCCCCGGTACATCCTGCACCGATCGGTGGAAGCCCTGTGGAGGTGTGGGTTGCGGAGGAGAGATGTAATCCGTGGTTTCTGGAGAGGAAGGATCCGGTAAATGACTCATCTCAGGCAAGGAGGGTGGGGGGAAGGGGGCTCTATTATGGCCGTGGAAGGTTGTTCCAGCGCTGTTAATGGTGGAGACATGGGAATGGTAACAACGTCGTTGGAGAAAGGTAAAAGAGGAAGAGAGGTTATCACAACCCTAAGTCTATCAGACTCCTTTTTTTCGTTGGTATCGGTTGGTTAACTGATACAAGAGTCACAAAAATTATCAGTTGTAAGAAAATCGATATTGGCACCGGTCGGTACCAACATATATTCTCGTTCTTCAACGGTACTTTTGTTGATCGGTTTTGACTAGATCGATATGAGATGATCAAGACGAAGAGAATAACAGTCAGATCTATAGTTCTCCTCATCAGGCTTTGATCCCCAAGTCCTTACTCAATTGCATGTTACAATGTCTGCGATTTTAGGATAGGGTTTGTACAAGTCGTAAGAATGAAGGTGTAATTGAGAGAGCTACGTGAAGACGTGGTATCCAATTTTTATAGAATAAGTTGGGAGGGGTTAGACGGACTGAATATCAGCTTTATGTGGACAAATTTAAAATTTAAATCAGTCTTAAATTCATAAGAAATATGAACACTCATTTACCTTCGTTGTCCCTTTATTTTCCATGTACATAATATGTAGAGGGCACGAGGAACATGAACAAGACGAATATTTGTAGAACTCGCAACGGTTATCGATAGTAAACGCATAATTAAAACCAAGAACCGACCAAAACCTTATGAGTTTCCATATTTTCCGACGATACCATCTCGAGCCTTCTCAATCCCGATACTATCGGTGTCCGTGTCGATCATACCCATCAATTGCACTGATGTTGATTGAATTTTTACCCACCCCTGAAGAAAAGTCATGTTAGTCTCTAATGAATGATCAAATAATGCAATGAGTGGTGAAAAATGATGTGATGTTACGGATTAGACAAGATAATAACAGCTTTCTGTAGGCGTCGTCTGATTGTTGGACACTCAACCAAATACATAAATGAAGTAGCTGCGAAGATGGTCCTACTATGTTGATCTTAGGTCAATTAAATCACTAAAGCATTAGAATAACAGTGGGAGGTGATAGACATTCTTGGATATTTTTTTCAGAAAACTCATTATAATTATGTTTCATATCTCTGGTTACGTTGTTTATTGATAAACAACATTAAAACTTTGCTCTTATGGTTATGTTAAAAATCTCCGATTCTTTTTGGTAAAACGATGTATAAACAGAATAACTTACTAGTCAACTATTTAAATATTGACCATATTCTTTTGAGTCTACTTTATAAGAGAAGTTGATAATTATAATCATCAACTATATAGTTTTTACCCGATATATACTATAAAGGAAGAGATAAAACAAACGGACACTGGAAGACTAAAGTCTTAGAAACTAGGGTTTTGTTCTTTTAGTTGTCGTCGCCGTCATGACCTTCCTACCAAATTCTGTCGCTGCTTCCGTTGATCCACCTCCTTCGAGCCACCATCCTCTCAAGCGAAGCCTTTCCATCCGCTTCTCAGATGCACTCCTTTTCCGATGAATATCAGGTACGAATCTCGTCTCTCCCTGTAGCTAGCGTCTTCCATGCAGCGGCCATCAGAGGACAATGATTGAAGAACGATCGGGAGCTATTCGGCCAGTTGGTTTGGGATCTGGGGGGCGGGACGGTGCGAGGGTGTATCTTTCAACGACACCCTATATCGGATTATCCCGGCGAATCAAGACTAAAGGTCGACATTCGCAGAACGCCTCGCCACGAAAGTTATGAATCTCAGAAGAACTGACATCGCTTACTTCTTAGATCAGGGAGGAAGAAAGGAGCGTACCACTGCAAGATCCACTGGTTTGATGTTTTCTGTTTCAATAAGGACTTTTATATATAGTTCGTTATTTTGGTTATTAGTTTGGTTTTGTTTGATATGTTCCTTTTGGAATTTTACTTTTTTGTTGGGTAGACGAGGGATAGTTTTTATTTGTCTGAGATGTTTGTTAGACTATTTCTACACAGGGCGGATCCAAGAATTTATTTCAGGATATGTCACTTGTAAAGATGGAATATCAGGATATGCCACACTAGATTTAATTAATAACAGTATATGAAATGGTATAATTAATACGAGACATTATGTCTTACATAAATATTTAGAGATATATATTATTGAACCGTTATATCTTACATCTAACTTTTCAAATACAACCTCCAAAAAGATGTGAATAAGATTGTTGAAAAATGTTATAGATATTTGGATTTTAAAAAGAGCGTTTTGAAGTATAATGAGGTTCAATACGCAACATATCTTCAAATGATCATAACTTTTTTCATACGAACTACGATTTAGGTCCGTAAGATATCAAATCGAAGATATTTAAAAGCTCTACAACTTTATATAACTTTCTCGGGGTAGGGTATGCCGTGGCATACCCTCAACCCCCTGAATCCTCCCCTGTCCGCGAGGGCCGAATCATTCAAGGAAAACTCGACCTTATTCTGAAACCCAAAATATTC
This sequence comes from Erodium moschatum, assembly GCA_036897745.1. Taxonomy (NCBI): domain Eukaryota; kingdom Viridiplantae; phylum Streptophyta; class Magnoliopsida; order Geraniales; family Geraniaceae; genus Erodium; species Erodium moschatum. Next base: position 9,528 of record JAYMSV010002726.1, read on the forward strand.
ATTCAGACGAATTGTAATCGATTCTCATGATTAATAATCAGTCATAGCCTGTTTGAATTATGATACTTGCTTTTTAAAAGTTCATTGTTGACTAGAGTGGAGACATTATAATTGATGACGGCCCTTTATTTAATTGTACACTTTTGACTTAATATACTCCTAAACCTAATCACCACCCCTTATTCCTCGTTTTAACTGAGGCTTGGGTCTTGTTTCCTCCCTTTCCTTTTCATATTAAAATACTACCATTTGCATGCAAAAGCTAAATTAGTTATGTCCACGTGATTCATGTTTTGCGAAGTACCAAGAGCAGAGATTTGGTAAGCACAACGACAAAGTATAGGTTTATATATACGCGATTAAATTAATATGTTATTACTAGTAGCATTATGTTATTGCATGCCACCCACCCCACCACCCAAAAGTAATGATTTGTAAAGGCATTATTTATAACAATAATTGTGATAGTATTATCGGGCTGATAAAGTGTGAAACATGTCTGTTGTATTGTGTTACGTTTATGGCATGAGATATCGTATAAAACTAGTTAATTGTTAGTTAGAGTGTGAGGTTTAAGCGACTTAAAGAGGTAAAAAGTATATTGGAGTACAAAATCATAATTGGTCGGTAAAACCAATCACGGAATTGAATTGAACTTTCTGTTTTTAAAACGAGTAGATGTGGTAGTGCATTACTACGAAATAGAAACATTACATAGGAGAGTTAAAAAGCCCTGGTCTCCAGAATATGTCCATGTTGACCGTAGCCAATTTGACACTCGTGGACCCGTAGAAGGAAGCCTACTTTGTTTCATAGACAAAACCCTGATGACCTCCCTTTACCGATATCTCAAAATAACAAAACATAAAACCTAAAAATCCAAACCTCCAACATAAAACAAAGTTCAAAATACTCATAAAGCAATAAAATCCGTCGTAACGGTATAGATGTTGAGTTGTTTATGCGGCTTTCCCGAGACTTCCCAGCATCGGCCGTCCATGGTCTATGGTGATAGGCCCTCGTGGGCCTATCCCCCCCCCCGCTGGGTGTGATCATTCCTCCTCACGGGGTTGGATAGCCCCTGCCTGTTGACCGGTAGTCTCTTCCTCATCCATCAGCTGGTGGTCCGGTGGGAAGACACCCGAAAGCTCCAGGATCTCTTCGTCATCCTCCCAATATGGGATCGG
>JAYMSV010002727.1:0-10713 GCA_036897745.1 Erodium moschatum
CAAGGTCAATGGCGCCATCCACAAGGGTATGCCACACAAGTTCTACCATGGCCGCACTGGTATCGTCTGGAACGTCACCAAGCGCGCTATCGGTGTGGAGATGAACAAGCAGGTACCGACCCGATCCTCTTTTGTTATGTTCTTTTATTTATTGTTTAGTTTTTTAGGCTGTTTATGCTGTATATTAACTGCTTGAAGTTTGAATTTGGCACAAATTGTTACTCGGGTTAACAGATATTGGGTATATTGAATCAGTAATGCATTATAATTCATCTATTGTTATACATGAGTTCATGATTGTATACATATACATCTGTTCTCATGTACATATAATTGCTTATTACTTTGGATAGCGAATGACTCATTTTGCTGGTAGGTCTTTGTGATTTTGATTCTTTAGTGCATTGGTTACATTTGTAATGCTATGCATTATGATGGATCTGTATGTGTATTTGATTGTATTATGATCTTGATTTGTTTGTCCGGTCTTTACTCAGTTGATCCGATTTATTCTTGTACAATAGTGCAGTGTTTAATTTAGATGTTTGGTAGTTTAGTGTTTTATAGTCAATATTTTGTTTACACTGCATTCTGATTTCTTATTACATCTGTTTATGTATATTTTTGTTGGGTTGTGTATGACTTGTCTCACTTTATACATCTAGAGTATTCTAACATATTTTTGAATTAAAATCCAGGTTGGCAACAGGATCATCAAGAAGAGGATCCACGTCCGCGTGGAGCATGTTCTGCCTTCTAGGTGCACTGAGGAATTCAAGCTAAGGAAGATCAAGAACGATCAGTTGAAGGCTGAGGCCAAGAAAAATGGCCAAGTCATCAGTACCAAGAGAATTCCAGAGGGTCCTAAACCTGGTTTCATGGTAGAAGGTGCAACTTTGGAGACTGTCACTCCCATCCCATATGATGTTGTTAATGATCTCAAGGGAGGCTACTAGATATGTTATGCTTTTGCTGGTTTATTTAATGTTTGGTAAACACAGTGATTGTGTTTTTTAGTTTTTGTAAGGAGATAATATGCTTTTCAGTCTGAGCAGAGACATCTTGATCAATTATGGTTTGATGTTAAATACAGTTTCCAATTGAATTATACTGAGCTTTCGTATTTGGGTGCTCTATACAAAATGAGTGTAATGTTGCATTGTCTCACTCTTGGCTAAATGCTTGAAGTTTGATCATATTGTTGGTGAAGGGGAGTTTTGGCTGTTGTAGTAGCAGTGATTAGTTTATTCTTAATGTTCGTTGATTTTGTGATCTGTTGCATAGATTAATTTGTGAAATCAGGAAGATCCCAAATTTTGGGATTTGTAGTTCATGTTATGATTGCATGATTTCAAAGGAAGGAATATATGCAAGTGTATAGAAGCTTGTCATGAGAGTTACCAAAAGAAAGTAGCTTGTTCTTTGATACTTTGATTGTCATGACACTTTTGTTTCAGACATAAGAGTTGGCGATTAGCTGTGACCTCAAACCTTTGGTAAGTATTTGATCTTTTCTATTTTCCCAAACTAGAGGCAAGCTTCTCCTTTGCTTTCAAAGTTTACACATTTCATATTCTGATTAAATCTTTACTTTTTTTACCGGACAAGCATTGGACTTTAAACTTCTTTGGTGGTGAAGTTCTTGGCCATTATTACATCTGAGGCATTAGCTCTTGCATTCAAGTCTCTATAGATGACTATGTTCAAGACACTGATGATGAAGAAGAAGTTGAATGCCTATTTCCCTCTATTGCTTTTGGTTCTTCTCTCAGGTTTTCTATTTCTATCAACTCTCGCTCTTCCTTTTCAGTTTTCGGATGATGCTTGAATTGATGATAACCACTGTTTGGTTCTACTTCGGATTTTGACATCAATATGAATTTGATACGCTTGAAATAAAAATTTCAGACTTCAAGCTTTATTGGTATATGGATTTGTTGTGCTACTAAACCATGTGTTGAATATGCATTTTCTTTCTCCAAAGTTTGAGAGAACTCATCCTAATAAGCAAAATTGTTGATATATAGTTCTTTATTTTGTTAATTTCTTTCTTCTAGGGACAACTAAAAGAATGCCAGCAGCAATGGCCTTCCATGCTGTGACGATTCCGGAGCATACTTGTAACAAGCAACTGCAGAATTTCGGAAAATGTGAATTGCAGAGGTGTATTAAGGATTGCTTCAAAGAATCATATGGTGTAGGAAAGTGTAAAGGTTCCATATGCTCTTGCTCTTATTTCTGTAAGAAACCTCCTCTCATGTAACTGTGAACCCATATTGTTTCTTTCTCTTCCTCATGTCTTGTGCCCCATGTGGTTCTCAACTCTCATCTTGTCTGTATCTATGTATTTATATACTTATCAAATGAAAAATAGACGGGGCCATGTTGAAAAGAATCAAAGCATCACCAGTGTTTGATCTCATCCTTATGAACATGTAAATAGTTAGCTTCATTGGTTACTTTTATGTTGGTCAAGGTGAGGAAAAAAACACATTTTGGGAAGGAAAAAAATGCATCAAACTATTTTGATTCTATTATGTATTATAATGTAAACTGTTAATTCACCTTTTGGTGACAATGCTATTTACCAGACTAACAAGTCTTGTCTATTTTTACCTTTGATGCAAGTACAAATCTTTCCCTTTTAACACAAATTAGTGTGTGTATATATTTACAATTTTCTTGACTCACACAAGATAAAAACATATTTCACCCTTCCATCACTACACAATTATTTACAATCGTGTTCAAAAGGCGAACATGTTTGCAAGAAACGTAAATATAAGAGTTCGTAATTAAAAATTCGATGAAAATTATAAATCAATCTTTCGTATTCAATTTAGCCACTAACATTTCGACTTTACAATTTTATCCCTCTTGACGATATTCAATGGACAATTTGTTTGACTTGGTTTCATAATTATACACTTACATGATTGATTTTTAATTTCATAATCTAGTTCCTAATAACGTTAATGAAGTTTTGATTGGCGCAGATTAAATTAATTTTTTTTTTAATATTATGATTGTTTCTAACAAAGCAAATGTACATAAATATATATGTCATTTTGGCTTCAAAGCATATGCAGCAAATAATTCTAAGGAATTTAATATCATTGACCATTCTTTTACAGGACGGGTCCCATGTATTCAATATTACTCATCATTTAATATCTCTGGAATGAAATGTATTAAAGTAATTTAAGAAAAAAACAAGTACTTTTAATGATGTGATACATGAACTTAGGTTGATTGCCAAATTAAAATCTCTACAATTCATACACTGAGAATGAATACAAATTATTAGCATGCTAAAAGTTAGAACTCTCAGTTCTCACAAATCAAAACATCACAAATATTTTAAAGACACCCTAAAAAAATATATAGTTTAAAAATGAAAATGAAAAAAAACAACAAAAAGATAGAAAACAAATAAATCCGAATAGAAGGTGACGACGGCGAGCACCTTGATGGATAGAGATACAATTACAGGCAGAGGAGAGCAGCTGCACGACCCACTCTCGTCCCCCTATTATTAAATTTATTTTATTTTATTCCATCTCTCTCTTCTTCTTCTCCTTCTCTCTAAAACCCTAACAATCGATCCTCTTTCCCTCTCTTATTCTCTCTCTAGACTCCAATTTCTCTTTCCCCCCCCCTCTCGACGATTCTCGATCCTCCTTTCGTCAATCGATCCCCCTCAATCGCTTCCATTTCCGTCACCGTCGTCTCCTCCACCTGCCCCGTTTCCGTCAAATCTCGGGGTTTCGCGCTACTTCTGGCCGTGAGATCTGTGATTGGGGGTTTCTGCTACCGTCTAGGGTTTTCTCTGCTCCGTCAAGGCTGGCGAGTTTCCGGGGAGAGTAAATGGCGGATCCGCCAGGTATCCGCCGAGAAGCTACATCAGTTGATTTTGCAGGTGGTGGCGTTGGTTTTATTTGTGCTCGTTGCCGTGGCGATTGCGAACAGTGAAACATGCTGAGCATTGTGCGCGTACATTTGCCCTCGGATATCCCCATTGTTGGCTGGGAGCTCACGCCTTATGGGCTCCTTCGTCGGCCTGATAATACTGGCACCACCGATGATGTGCCTGAGTCTGCCCCTATCGAGGGCCAATTCCTGAGATACAAATGGTAAGTGTTCTTGTCATTTCCTTTTTTTTTTTTAAGATTTTAGTCCTAGTCAGTAATTTGTAACATGTATTTTGGGTTCGGCCTTCTGTCCCACTATTTGATTGTTTTTGCTACTGTAGGTTATGTTGCTACAGGATGTTGATTCAAAGTTTATATATTTATTATGAAAATGGAAGATTTTGTTGGGTTATGATTGGATATTTCTCAATTTTCATGCTAAGCAATCTTGGTGGGCTGAACTATATATTTAAGATGCTGCCAGAATTGTCCAATGTTCACACCCACATTCTTGATTGAGGGAAAAATAGTGGCAACTCGCAATATTAAGTTCTATGAGAATCAGCTGTATGCAGCTATGTTATCCATTGGAATTAATGACTTTATCATGGTTTTGTTCTCATAATAAAATTCATTGGGTTCTATTGTTTTGATGATATCACATCCATATATGAATCAGTTAGTACTAGTAAATGTAATATATGCAAATGTAGCCTTTTCATTTTCTGTGAACTCTTTTTTGTTTATTCATTCCAAGTTGGGATTATGAGTTATGGCATCAGTTTACTGGTGGAACTTCTTGGTACATCCTACAAGAAATTAAAGTAGGTTATGTGTAGTGGGAATATATATTAAAGTAGGTTGTGTGTAATGAGTATATAATTTGAAAACAACCCTGCTATCTTTGTTTGGCAATACCTTTTCCTTATAGATCTATTAACAGGATAAGCATTCAATCCTACACTTGTCACTTAATTTTCCTTTATAGGAAAATGATATCTTCTATAAGTTTGTCATGACTTACATAATGTAGCATCAATACACATATTTTTTAATGTTCAAGCTCCTTGTTCAGTTTTATGCATATTTTGCACCAGCCGACCATCATACAATAGAATAGTATTTAAGTTGGCCAATTATCAACTTCATTGCTTGGTGTTGGCAATGCTCAAGTTTAGTACACCATGTGATCATTTGTCCCTTCTCAATTTAAGGGGGTATATTGTGCATTGTCTGAAAATCTGTATATCTGAAGCTTGTTGGTAATGGTATTGAGTATTGTATTACGGTAGGAGTTAAAAATTGGTACACATGATGCTTACTCTGTTCTGGATGTGGCATTTGGCCCTGTTTTGTAGGTATCGCATACAAAGTGATAAAAAAGTTGCTATATGTAGTATACATCCATCTGAGCAAGCTACATTACAATGCTTAGGTTGTGTGAAAGCTAAGCTACCTGTGTCCAAGAGTTACCATTGCTCACCCAAGTGCTTCTCAGATGCTTGGCAGCATCATCGTCTTCTACATGACCGTGCCGCTAGTTCTGTAAATGAAAACGGAAATGAGGAGGAAGAGTTATTTGGTCGCTTTAATAGCTCAGGATCCAATACCTCCTTATCCAGTTCAGCATCAAGCCCTAGCTTGACAAATGGTTCAACACCTTTATATCCTGCAGCTGTTACACAAAGAAGTGGTGGTGAGACTTGGTTCGAAGTTGGGCGTCTTAAAACATATACACCAACAGCTGATGATATAGGCCACGTGCTTAAGTTTGAGTGTGTTTTAGTTGATGTTGAAACGAAACTGCCTGTGGGTCATGCAAGTACCATATTGACATCCCGGGTCATTCCAGCCCCCTCCCCCAGTCCACGTCGCTTAATCCCTGTCAGTGGAGTTGATGCTCTTGGGCAATTGGATTCAGACGCCCGCATCTCATCAACTGGAACATTTACTGTGTTGTCATACAACATTTTATCTGATGGGTGTGCCACAAGTGATGTATTCAGTTATTGCCCTTCATGGGCTCTTTCTTGGCCATATCGAAGACAGAATTTGTTAAGAGAAATAGTAGGCTATCATGCTGACATTGTTTGTCTCCAAGAGGTACGTTAAGCATGCATTCTTCTGTGTTTTGCTAACATGTTTAGTGTAGCTTATCCATGTTGTAACTCGCCATTATGTAAACTTTCCCATTAAAACCTTTGATATATTGATGTTTTTGGACAGTACTAACTTTAGAGAATTTCTAACAAGAACATATTTATGTGAAAGTAATGGTTAGAGCCGTGGAGGTTTCGCATTCAAGTTTTTAGCTACCATGAGCAGATATGGTGATGGAGAAAACAACACTATTCAAGTAGTTTTTTTACTGACCCCTCTGATAGCCAGATGTTGCTTTGAGCCATTTGTATATGTGCTTTTCTTTTTTGTCATTTTGAATTTAGCTTTTTCAAACCCTTGACATTAAATGCGAAACTTCAATTATGGTTGTACAATGACATTCCCTCCTTTATACCGTCAGTTCATCTTACTTTATGTTAGGTAGGACCTTTTCTTATCCATATCAATCATAGTGATGATTTCGCAGCAAAGGCCCAAAAGAATCTTCAAGTTAGTTTGTTCTAAAATGAATCATATCTCTATTTCAAATGTTAATATCATTCTTCTTTAGAACGTCTGATAGTGATTGTCGTTGTTTCTTAGTGAAGTTTATGATGTACATAAGGTTCTGTATTTAATTTATATATCTGTTGTTCTAAACCGATGTGCCTATTCAATAGTCTAGTTCACTATCATTGTGAGGGACAAGCGTAGTAGCTATGTATTTGAGTTTGAAATCAAGATCACTGATAGTGACTGTAGCTGTATTTCAGGTTCAAAATGATCACTTTGAGGAATTTTTTGCCCCTGAGCTGGACAAACATGGCTATCAAGCCCTCTATAAGAGAAAAACTAATGAGGTTTTAAGAAGTTCCTGTTCACTTTTGTTGTAGTGTCCACAAATCAATTTGTTATTGACAATGTTGGTTTTGTCACAGGTTTATACTGGAAATACCCACACAATAGATGGCTGTGCAACCTTTTTCCGAAGAGACAGGTTCTCACATGTCAAAAAATACGAGGTAAGTAAATATTTTGCATGTAAAGCATTGTCCCTCTTGCCCTTCATATAGTTAAACTTGATTTCTGTTGTATGCAGGTTGAATTTAATAAGGCTGCACAGTCTCTGACTGATGCTCTGGTTCCAAATTCCCAGAAGAAAACTGCTTTGAATAGACTGGTTAAGGTGGTTTTGTTGCACTTAACAGTTCATACTTGTATGTTTACGGGCTTTCTTGTAGAGCTTCCACGGCCTTTGACCAAGTTGTTCTAATGTAACTATATTCTTTGCATGTAGGATAATGTTGCACTAATCGCGGTTCTTGAAGCTAAATTTAGCAACCAGGGAGCTGATACTCCTGGGAAACGCCAACTTCTTTGTGTTGTAAGTTTCTTGTGCTTCTGTATGTGGCAGTAATTTTGTGATATTTAAATCCGGCAGTAGCACAGGAAATCTGTTTCTGTTTAATAATTAATGATTAGTTTAGAAACTTGTTATTTTGCTGTATTTTGTCCTGATTTTATGGTAGATACAGCATATTCTAATCTGTTGTTGTATGGTAGGGCCTTGATTACCCTGGTCTGGTTATATTTCTAACAGGTTGAACTTTGTGATAGGTAGACAATGAACGTGAACTACTAGGAAAAGTTAGCCTATCAGATTGGTTGTGTGAGAATCTTGCTTCAGTGCTTTGAAATGAACTTATAAATATCACTATTGTTTTCATAGCTCCTACTCTCCATGCCCCTCTCAAGATAGAGGGGTAAACAATCTTTTCTCTTTATTTTCTCTTTTAATCTTCCATGAGGCTAAACAATGCGAGAAATGCAAGCAAGATTGCAAGGACCGAACAAGGTGTATGGTTGGCCAATAACTATGAACAATCATGTCAGATACTATGTTGTGTGCTATATATTTATTTACTTCCATAGTTTCATAATATATCATTTCCTTTCTCGGTTATGTGTTTCGTTGACATACAATGTTCTGATGTTTGTTCTGGTGGTTTTGGGGCACAGGCAAATACACATGTAAATGTTCACCATGATCTGAAGGATGTTAAGCTCTGGCAGGTGCTTATATAATATTATCTTATAGTCGTTGTCCGAAGAATGCTATGGTATTCAAATTGGCAATTAATTTTGTGAATTCCTGTTTGAAATTCAGGTTCAAACTCTTCTGAAAGGGCTAGAGAAAATTGCCGCAAGTGCAGACATTCCAATGCTAGTTTGTGGCGATTTTAACGCTCTTCCTGGAAGGTAAGTTGTGTTTGCGCTGTATACTGCTGTTGTCTTATATGAGTAAATGTGTAAGCCTTTCCTTAAAAGGCCAATCTCACTTTTTTTGCAGTGCTCCTCATGCTCTTCTTGCAATGGGGAAAGTTGATCCAATGCATCCAGAATTAGCTGTTGACCCTTTTGGAATATTGCGTCCTGTCAACAAGCTCTCTCATCAACTGCCTCTGGTAACATTTATGGTTACACAATTTAGGTTTATTGGTGGGTCGGTTGGGTTGGTGTTTTAGAGGTGGAAATGGGGTATAAGTGGGGTGACAATAAGGGGGTGGTGAGGGGGGTTCATGTGTTTTGTATTATATTATTTATGGCTTGTAGTGTTTGTATTACAGGTCAGTGCTTACTCATCTTTTGCAAGAATTGGGGTTGGTCTTGGTTTAGAGCAGCACCGACGGAGAATGGACCCCACAACGAATGAACCCTTATTTACAAGTTTCACCAGAGAATCTATTGGCACCTTGGATTACATATTCTATACAGGTGATCATCTTTCAAGTACACGTGTGTTCATGCTTTGCTTCTTTTTTTTGTGATGTACCCAAGTCCACATACAATTATAAGTTGATGCAGATCTCATTAATTTGATGTGGCTGACGGTGTTATTCAATTTGTGTCTGCAGCGGACTCGTTAACAGTGGAGTCGCTGTTGGAACTCTTGGATGAGGATAGCTTGAGGAAAGATACAGCACTACCTTCTCCAGAGTGGTCCTCTGATCATATATCACTTCTAGCCGAATTTCGGTGCAAGGCTAGACCTAGACGTTGAGACTGCAAGGTACATGACTTATCTTTCCTCCATTTTGTTGCATGCCTTTTCTATTCATATTCATTCGCGTCTCTTATCTTGTCATCTGCTCATTAACATCCTTCATCGTGGCCTTGAAAGCTCACTTTTTTTTGTAACATAGTGTTTAGGATTTGGGAAAATGATTTATTTTGTCTTTAGCCTATTGGTTCTACATTTTTGTAGATTTCATATCCTGCTGATTAATGGTAGTAAAATGAAACATTCATCCATATCAACTGTAATACTGTGAACCAGCTTCATTATTCATTGAAAAGGGAATGTTTCCTAGCTTTTTAATAACGCCCCGTATATATATACAACACACCTATTTGATTCTTCTTACTCTGATCATTTGTTTGAAACTGCCTGAATAGATTGTTATCTTAAGTAATGTATGATGTTCTGCAAAATATTTTTCAAGAAGACCTTTTCTGTACCATTCCATTTGCAATCCGAAGTAGTGACCGCTTTTTTCAGATGAAAGCCTTTTTGCTTTCAGTGTTGTCCCCTATATGAGGATACAATATTATGTTGTGGTATTTCTACTTTTATCTGTAATTAACTCCTTTTGTTGGATCATATTTATGTATTCAAAGTGAATGATGAGATATGTATTCAAAGTGAATGATGAGATATCTATAGATTTAGTGAGACATAACTAAAACTTGTTTTTGACTTAATAAATGCAATGCATCAACGATAATTTGCTCTGTCTGGTCTTGTTCGTGTTAGGTTTGATTTTCTTAATGTCAAATATACATTGCTTGAAGGTCAGGTCTGGAAATACATGGTTAAAATGCCGCAAGAAGCCAATGGATAGAGTTAAGGTCCTTGTAAGAATGGAATGGTAGATGAGCGCTCTTCCCCGGACATCTCATTGTGGAATCTTGGTTGGTCCGCTTTGTACTATGCCGCACGTCTGTCTCATAGAAAAGTGATGATTTTATGCCTTATTCAATTGCCATCTTTTTTTTTTCCATTTCCGATAGGAATTTGTTAGAAAACGGCCACCAACTTAATGTTATTAGGCTATACAGTTAAAAGTTTTCAAGGAAAAGGGGTGGCTGGTAAAGGCATGTTTGTATGCCCATGTTTTCTCTTGGGATTCTTGTCTCCCTTGAATAGGGCACAATGCCCTTGTTGGTTACCGAGGAAACAGAAGAAAGAAATAAGATTTAGCCTTTTTGTTTTCACCCTTTTGCAACCAAGATAAGTTCCCGAGGAAATTATATATGCTTATGGGACTTGAACTTGGTATTTTGACCGCTATGTGGTGTCTAAAATGCAGTCGATTCTTGTAGGCTGTGCCTTTTGTTTGTTCAAATTTTAAGTCTTGGTCCATTTTCCTCATTCAAATCCTGGACTTCAATCCAGCATTGTGTGCACATATTTGATGCCTCATGTTTGAATCAAGCTGTTGAGTTTATTCTTTCTCGGTTGCAATCAGTCTTTGAGCATTATTGCCCCGTCTTTTCCATTATAAATGTGTCATTTACGTATAATCTGCTTTGTACTTGATTATCTGGACTAGAAAGTTTTGGTTGTGCAGTAAGAATCTTCATTAGAGCACATGCAGCGCACCGGCCCGGATTGAGGCCCGGTTCCGAGTTCCGGAAATAG
>JAYMSV010002728.1:0-10712 GCA_036897745.1 Erodium moschatum
GGAAAAGGCTACGAAATGTTTGGAGAAATCTGCAAACGAAGATAACTTGCCGGAGACGATATAATTGAAAAGTTATTATAAACTAATGAATTGTGAAATCTTTTGTTATATTACATTGTGCAAGCAAGCCATACAAGGTTTCTGTTTAATCTGTCGAACCTGAGTATCTGTAGAATGTCAATAAGCATTGAATTAATTGGGTTTTTATCAAATGTTGTTTTTTTATATAAAAACAAAACTTACAGTATACACTTTTTATAAGTCATCTTTTCCTAAAAATTACAAAAGAAATGTCTTGAATTTTTTTTTGTCGCCCTTTGTATAATTTTGGTGGTTAATGCTATTATGAAAGAGATAAGGTGTTTGTGAAGTCCAACTTAAGGCTCTTGGCAATAAAGTTGTTCTAGTTCATTGCCTAGATGTCAAATTGATAAAAATTTGATGAGAGATGGGGGATCTTGGCTTCAACAATGGACAAATTTTATTCCTAGGAAACATAATTTGTATCTTAATGGTGGAAAATTCATCTGGTTTGCTATTCAAGGTGTGCCTTTTCATGGATGGTGTGAGGAAACTTTCCAAGCCTCCATAACTGATTTGGGAAACATTATCTACACTCATCGTATATCAAAATATGGTATTTTTGTGGATGTTGCATATGTTCTAGTTCACACTTTCAATCTCAAATCTATTTTTGAGGAAGTGCTCATATATCTGGGAAATGATCCATTCAAGGTTTGGGTTTCTAATTCTTCTCCTTCTGATCTATTTCAATCTCCTGAGCTGGATTTGTAATAAGAGGATTTCAGTTCTGAGGACCAATTCCAAGCTCCAAGTCCTACGTCAGTTATGGCAGAAAGTTTAAATTGATGGAATTATTGCTTAATGAAAGAGATTCAGTTGAAATTAATGCTCCTTTATGCCCTCTTGAGGAAGAGGTTTCTCTTGCTTCTTTGGATGTTTTGGCAGATGTAGACATTGCTACAGACATATACAATCATCCTTTGAATCCCCAATCTGCTATTGCTCCAGTCATTCCCAACATTCAGAAAAGCACTCATCTTACTGAAGCTCAAATCTCAACAGTTCCTATTACTAGGGAACTTGATCCAACTTTATAGTTGTCCTCTATTACTAACAGTAAAGATCAATCACAATCTCTGGGACCTCAAGGTCTTGAATTTTTGAATAGTGGGATTGGATTTACAACATCTCTTCCCTCATCTTCTATTCTGCAGACTCAAGCTTTGGAAGTAGCTGATTTAATGACACTCTCCCCTAACATCTCAAAAGTACTATTTCTAACAAATGCAAAGCTAAGAAGAAAAAAGACTCTAAATTCAAAACTCCTCATTCTTTTGTTATTGGGTCTAAACTAAAAGAGTTTCTTTATTTGAGGCTTCACCTCCTTGTCCTCCTCAGTTGAACAAAGTTACTAATTTCCTTGAAGAAAAATCTGAAGCTAAGAGGACCTGGGGATTTGGGAAGGCTATTGGTTTGAAAGAAAGAGTCTCTGATTATTTAATTCTTCAACAACTGAACTCATTGGACTGCCATTGTACTGTTTCCATTGTGGTTGCATCGGACATCATGCGAGTGACTGCAAACGAAGGGGTCCACTTCGACCGTTGGGACCGCCAAATTACGATCAAGGCCGATATCCGAAGGACCTGGACGGACCCCATTCCGGTCAAACATACAGCCAATAGGGCATGGACTGCACCTCCCCACACACACTTCAAGGATGATCACGGTACCGAGACCCATTGTCCCTCTGGGCTTCGCTCTCTTGGCTCGGCTCCGCCACCACTACAGAACCTCATGCCTAAACAAGTTTCCTCCACTTGGACCCGAGTAATTGGGCCCAGTTCCCCCACAACATCCATACCACCCCCGCCGAGCATGATCGATCTATGACTGGCAGGCCACAACTGATTACCCCCAAACTGGAAAAGGTCCAGGATGACAAGGGAGATTCGACCATTCAGAGCAATTCATATGAAGCCCTGGTTACCCGACAAAACAAGAGAGGACCACCTAAATTTAGCCTCAAGGATGAACGACTGATTAATGTGCCACAAGCCCCTAAGAAGAGGATTCTAGATGAATCAATCCCGGATACGAAGCAATCTATTGTAAGGAATGATGAAGCGAGGTCTGCCAAGCAGCCTTGCCAAAATGATCACCTACTATGGCATCGGAGTATGCATGTGGATGTATACTCCGCCCTACCCTACTCGGTGGAACCCCGTGATACTGATCCCCCTCTCTCCTGGTGTTCTCTCCAACAGCCTGGGCCTTTTCTACTTCCAAATCCACGCCTAAGGACGTCAGGTCGAGTCAAAAGAAGTGCCACCTATCTACCTCTCTCCCAATTTCCGGCTGAAATGCCCACATCAATGTATCCCTGGTATTACATGTCTGCTCTTATAGGGTCGAGAGTCCCAAGCCCATGGGCTAGGACGGGTTCTCCCCTTTTTTTTGTTTCTAGTATTTGTTTTTAGGATGCCACTGAACGACTCTTTATATATTTCTGGCTCTACTATTAATAATAAGCTGTTTTGTTTGATAAAAAAAACTATTACTTAATATTTTATTTTTATTAATTTGAATTGATTTTTTATTTAATTGTATTAATTTTTTATTTTTTGTTTTATTATTTTCTTTAAAATCCTTTAACCTCTTTCATTTAGGTCACCATCCTCATCTGCACCATCTTTCTCACTTTCATTTAGACACCCAATTTCAAATGAATCTGCATACCTAGTTGTTGCAAATTCTTAATTCAATGAACTTTATGCAAAATTCAAAGCCTATAAGAATACAAAAGTGATGAAAATCAATCGAAACTCATCAATATATCTCTAAACTTTCACCCACTATGTCGATCTGTTTGTCGATCTTCACAATGTCGTACTAGAATTCGTGGACAAAGAAGTTGCTCGAAGGAAGATGAGCTCCGACAAGGGTTCACTACGTCACCAAACGAGAAAATTAGCGTCAAATTTCTCCATTTTTTGTGTCTAATTTTGAACAACCAGAAAGAAAAAAAGGGATGAGTTCTTCAACCAAATACAGAAATAAAGGTTTCTTCATTTTCTCCTATTGCATTCGCTCTTTCGACAATATGTCGACACTTCATATGGGGTCTCTTTGCTCTGCCTCCCGATTTATTGTCGATATAATCGATTTTTCGCGGTGATCATTGTTTGTACTACTATGGTTTTGTTCTCCTACGAGATTGAGTATTGAGGCAATATACAAGGTTCCTGATGATCGAAGAAAACCCTCACGGAGAAACGAGACGTCCCCCTTAAGATTGGCCTTGACCAATCCAACTCCTCCACCATTCCATGGATTACCCCCGAGCAATTGTCGTACCCCTCCATAAGGTCTCTGTTAGAATATAACTATAATTAGACATTTAACTATTAACTTAAGATTTTAGTTGATTTTGTTCTCTAATATGGAATTAGAGTCTGACACCTCACGGACCCGGGTTCAATCCCCACTCTCTACAAAAAATACAAATTTCTTCTCAATTTAACAAAATTGTCCCAATGGGCCATCCTTTATCTCTCTTCTCAATGGGCTTATCTCCTCTTCTAGATAATTCACCTCCAAACCCGTAAACGGGCTTGTCCGTGAGGGCGTGTGTTAAAATATAACTATAATTGGACATTCAACTATTAGTTTAAGCTTTTAATTGAGTTGGTCCTCTAATATGGTATCCGAGTTTGGTACATCACAGACAGGGGTTTAAACCCCACTCTCTACAAAAAAAATATTAATTTTTTCTCAATTTATCAAATTTGCACCAAATGGGCTAGCCCTTATCTGTCTTTAATGAGCTCATCTTTTTTTTCTTCTAAATAATCCACCTTCAAACTCGTAAAATGAGCTTGTTCGTAAGGGCACGTGTTAGAATATAATTATAATTGAGCTTTCAACTATCAGCTTAAGCTTCTAATTGAGTTGGTGTTCTAATAATCTCATCGTAGACCCAAGACGCACAACTTACAACCTATTCTAACTCGAATCGAGACATATAGGTAGTATTTGGATCTCAATGCTTCATCAAGCTTAGGATAAATGACTTGTATTTTAGCTATTTTTGTAGTAACCAGTTGATTATCAATAAAGTTTTTCACTCTTTCTCAATAAAAATAAAGTATTTCACTCAACGAAAAGTCACCAATACCCAACTCCTAAATGTTAAAAATGAAATATATATATAAAAATATCACCATTTCATTTCCTCATAAAAATAAATAAAAAATGACCTATTAATGCATTTTTCATAATTTTTCAAAATAATAATAATTCAGATCCAAATCTCTCCTTTCCTAAACCCAGATTCGCTGCCCTAACACCAACTACTCCATTCTCTCTGCAATTTTCGCTGTTGTTGTTTGCTTCTCCTTTGATTGCAGAAGGCTCTATTGGCTCTACCGTGACAATTATCAGCTGAATTCAGAGGTGAGAGATGTTCTTCTGTAGATTTTGACTTCCCTGTTTGGTCAACGAGAAAATATTCTCCCCACTAGAAAATCGATCAGTGTTTTGTGTTTTTATCATCGCACTCCTTTCCAATTTCGTGACCCTACCACGGGTAGCTTTCAAGTTCCGAGCTTTCTCTGCTTTTTCTTGTGAATTTTCTGTAATTCCAAGCATAGCTGCATTTTAGTTGTGATTACTGTTCCTTTTTTAAATGATTGGCTTTTTGTATGTAGACGATGATGGGTGGGTCACTGATTGCTTAGGATCTGGGAAGATGATTATGTTAAGATCATCAATGTAAAAAAAACTCATCATTGTATGTTTGGTTGCTGGGAAACTGTAGGAAAAGGAAATTGAAATGTTGGGATTACTTGATGTGGGCCAAATTTGCATATTTACAGATTTGGGATTTATTTGAATCGATCAAGGTGTGAACTTTTTGTATCCATTCTAGAATTTGACTGACTTGAAGATTCTGCATTATGTCTTTGATCTAAGAATTCCTGCTAAAATCTGTTTTGTGATTAAGTTTTATATGCTATGATATCGTTATAATACGGGTTGACTTTATATGTCAATAGATATCTCTTTCTGATCTCTGCTTAATGAGAGGGACTGTGAGGCATTAAAGCTATAAAGAAAGGGGGAACCGAGGTTTATGTAAAACAATGGAAGCCGAGGAGCCGAACAATCAATTTACAGGTTCCCCTGACCATGATGACGGTATTTGGGAGTTTTGTGCCAATGGGAGTAGCATGAAAACTGCTGAAGTCGAGGCGAAGCTTGATGAGGGGAATATCGAAGAAGCGGAGTATTCATTAAGGGAGGGCTTATCACTCAATTTTGAGGTCGGTTAATCAACATTGTGCTATTCGAGTTGTTAATAGCAAATTAGCACTTAAGCGTTGGATAATGATTGATCGTTGAACGAGTTAGTGATTGTTATGACCTTTTACAAAACCATGTGGGAGCTCTTAAATGACCTATTAGATTATTCCTATTAGGGTTAGGTAACTTTGCTAATGTACCCTCGGCGACCTTTGATTCTCAAAAACACACTGTATAGGTCAGGGGTTATCAATTTCACACTGTCACCTTACGTTATTCATCAAAAACCCATTCAAAGGTGGATTTTTTATCAGGAACACACTGAAAAGGTGACCGTGTGTTCCTGATAAAACCATCACATGTTCAGTGTGAATCCGTGGTTTTTTGATGAATAATGGTGACAGTATGTTACTGATAACCCCTCTCCTGTAGGGGTTCCTAAAACTCAAAAGGTCGTCAAGGGGGTGTGTAGATAACGTTTTCCCTTACTATTAACATGAAAACTAGAGCCTTGTGGCATAATTGAGCCCTCAAGAACTAGTCATACGGATTGAGAAATGGGTCAGAATTATGGAGCTTTGAATTTCTCTTTTCTCTTCGATATAAAATCCTTATTTTTTTATGCAAGATAATGTTGCTCACACAAAAACTGCTGTATTTGCATGTCAGTCTAAGAGCCTTTGACAAGCTGTATACACTACTTGATATCAGACACTTGTATTTTTTATTGGGATAATTGCAAAAATGTACCCTGAGATATTCACTTCTTACAACTTGTAGCCCTCTGCTTTGATGATTGCAAAACATGCCCTGAACATGTCTTTCTGTTGCACTTTGTATAATTTTGTTTCAAAATGATTATTTCAGCCTAGAAATTTTAAATTTATAAAATAATAGTTAAAGAACAAAAAATCAATATTTCATGTCCCTTAAATTTCTTACTCTTTGTTCGGTACAAAGAGGAAGAAAATTAAAGGATATGAAAACTTGGGTTATTTCTTTTTTAGTTATTATTTTTTATATCTAAACTTTAAGGGTAGTGAAAGCATCAATTTTATACAGATTGCATCAAAAAGACAAATTCAGGATACTTTTTTGCATTATCGAAGAATAGCGCTTCAAATTGCTAAAAAAACTTAGTTATTCAGAAGCTGATGCAATGTCATTATTGTCATATAAACTTTGTTTTCTGTCCTAACCTGTAAACCAGCATTAGAATATTTTCCGTTATGATTTCCACATGCTAATAAAAATTTACAGGAAGCTAGAGCCCTTCTTGGGAGATTGGAGTATCAGAGAGGCAATGTAGAAGGTGCCCTTCGTGTCTTCGATGGAATCGATCTTCAAGCTGCTATTCAACGGATGCAACCTTCTGATAAACAGGGTTCTAAGAAAGGTCATGCTGCTAATTCACAGCATGCCGCTAGCCTCGTTCTTGAAGCCATATATCTCAAAGCCAAATCTCTTCAAAAGCTTGGGAGAGTCACCGGTAAGGTCACACGATGATTTCGGGGAGTTTCTCCTCTTTAAGACAATCATTAAAATCATTCTTTAATGGGTTTTTGCAGAGGCTGCTAACGAATGTAAGCGTGTTCTTGACGCCGTGGAGAAGATTTTTGTTCAGGGCATACCCGATGCTCAAGTAGACTTTAGATTGCAAGAAACGGTAAGCCACGCCGTAGAGCTTCTCCCGGAGCTTTGGAAGCAAGCCGGGTGCTTCAGTGAAGCGATCTCTTCTTACAGACGCGCTCTCCTGAGTCAATGGAACCTCGACCATGACTGCACTGCAAGAATTCAAAAGGGCTTTGCAGTTTTCTTGTTGTACAGCGGAGTTGAAGCTAACCCGCCGAGCTTAGCCGTCCAAGTCGATGGCTCGTATGTACCGAAAAACAATTTGGAGGAAGCGGTTCTACTTTTGATGGCCCTTCTTAGGAATACTTGCCTTAGTAAAAGCACTTACGATCCATCGGTAATGGAGCATCTTACCTTTGCTTTATCTCTATGTAGTAAAACTACTGTTTTGGCTAACCTGCTCGAGGAGATCATGCCCGGAGTGTTGCACCGAGTGGAGCGTTGGAACGATTTGGCTCTCTGTCTCAGTGGAGGAGGAGAAAACAAAGTCGCTTTGAATCTATTGAGAAAGTCTCTGAACAAAAACGAAGAACCAAACAATCTTCTTGCGTTGTTATTGGCTGGCCAGATCTGCAGCGAGGATTGCTCGCTTGCAGCCGAAGGAACGGGATATGCAAGGAGAGCGATCTCTAATGCCCATGGGAATGACGAGCATTTACAAGGCGTAGCCTTGCGCCTTCTGGGTCTTTGTTTAGGGAAACAAGCGAAATCGTCATCTTCGGATTTTGAAAGAACCCGTCTTCAATCTGAAGCGTTGAAATCATTGGATATGGCTATGAGTTTTGAGGGCAGGAACTCGGATCTTGTTTATGATTTGGGAGTGCAATATGCAGAGCAAAGGAATTTGAATGCTGCTCTGCGCTGTGCGAAGAAGTTTATCGATACGACGGGAGGATCTTCGTTGAAAGGTTGGAGATTACTCGCTCTGGTTTTATCGGCTCAGCAGAGGTTTCCTGAGTCTCAAGTGGTGACTGATGCTGCTCTCGATGAGACTGCGAAATGGGAGCAAGGGCCGATGCTGAGGCTGAAAGCGAAGTTGAAGATCTCTCAGTCGCGTCCGATGGATGCTATTGAAACGTATCGGAATCTTCTTGCACTCGTTCAAGCTCAGAAGAAATCTTTTGGGCTTACTTCTCAGGTTAGGTTCTTTATGTTCAAATTCGATTTCTAATGCTTTCAGTGATGAGAGTATGATGGTAATTGGATGAAGGGATGATTGCAAGAAAGTGCCTTGTACTATCTGCTTTTTTTTTGCAAACCATAGCCTTCTTGTTTGATAGTGGCACAAAACATTCTCTAGTTTCTATTATTTACTCTTTAAATTTCAAGGGTAAAGTCATCATTTTGAAACAAATCGATACAGAGTGCAACAAAAACACAAGTTCAGACACTTTTTTGCCATCATCAAAGAAGACTATGATTTGCAAAAAAATGAATAGTACATGGCACTTTTATTACAATTTTAAACCCGAACCAAGCTTATGCAAAACTTATTTGTTTTGAGTATCCTTCAAAGATTAATCAATGCTCATAGTTCTGATTTCCCGATCAATGAAGATATTCATCTTTAGCCTCTGGTCTCCTATGATAGGTTGTGGATGATTACATCAATGAGTTTGAAGTTTGGCACGGACTTGCGAATTTGTACTCTGGCCTTTCACATTGGAATGATGCCGAGTTCTGCTTGGGGAAAGCTCGGGACTTGCACAAGTACTCTGCAGAGGTGCTTCACACAGAAGGCAAGAACTCTACAACCTCTGAATATCTCAATATGTTCTTTATAATGGTAGTTGCAAAAAACATCCTGAGGTAATCACTTTTTGCGACCTGTAGTCCTCTTCTTTGCAAATTAGTTTCAAAATGACGATTTTGCCCTTCAAAATTTAAGTTTAAATTTTTTCAAGTAAAAACCGAAAAATCCAAAATTTCACATCCATTGCTATTTGTACGTTACAAAAAAGAAAAAAAAATCAAGGATATAGAATTTTGGATTTTATGTTTTGTATTTATTATTTTTAATTTTAAAATTGGCATTTTGATACAAAGTGCAACAAAAATACAGTTCAAGGCACTTTTTTGCCATTGCCAAAGAAGAGGGCTACAAGTTGCAAAAAATGAATACCTCATGGTCATTTTTTGCAATGATTCCTTTTAATTTGTTTCAAAATGACAATTTTATCCTTGGAAGTTAAAATTTAAAAAATAATAGTGAGAGAACAAAAATCCAAATTTTCATATCCCTTAAATTTTAGGGTACTTTTTTGCAATTATCAAAGAGGAAGGCTACTAGTTGCAAAAATTGAGTGCCTCAGGGTACATCTTTGCAACTATCCCTTCTTTTTATGTTACTGGAAACCAACTTCTTAGAACTCTATATCGATGTTCCGATACTTTTCATCAGGTATCATGCTTGAAAGGCGAGGATCAATCGGGGAAGCTCTGGCTGTGTATATCAACGCTCTTTTGATACAACCATGTTACGTCCCGTGCAAAGTAGCGCTCGGTACACTTTTATCAAAACTGGGCCCAAAGACAATGCCTTTGGCAAGGAGCGTGCTGATCGATGCGTTGAAGATCGAACCCACGAATCGAGTGGCTTGGCATTATTTGGGGGTAATCCACAGGGACGATGGGCGAATTGTCGATGCAGCAGATTGTTTCCAGGCTGCAGCCATGCTTGAAGAATCTGATCCCATTGAGAGTTTCAGCTCCGTATCTTAATGAACCGAACTATCAAAAAGGTCTGATTCGATTATCAGAAAGTTCGGTTCAGATAAGCGGGGTGAGAATATATTGAGATCAGAGGAATGTCAAATTGCAGAAGAATTGAACTGTGGAGAGAGCTTGGATTGGAAGATTATTTTTTTTCCCAGTGTATTGATAATGTTATATTGAGATTGCAGGTCAGCTGTGTAAATTCATGTTATTGAACTGAGCATTGTCGATAAAGACCATGGTTTTAGCTATATTCGTATTTGAAAATTTAACCTGTAAATGTATATTTTCGAGTTATAATGATTTATAAGCTTTCTTGTATTTTCTAAATTTTCTCACTATTTCTATGTTGATATAAATGGTATAAATTGATTTGTCTCTTATGTTTAGTGGGCTTATGTAATAGGGCTTGTTTACATTTTATGTTTTGGTGGGCTTAGGATTGCTTACCACGGCCCAATACTGTATCTCTCTTTCATTTCTTACTTAATGCGTGAAGCTTGGCTGAGGTCGGTGACTCATATACAGTCCAAACTAATTGTACTATCTCTCCTTTCTCCCACTCTCCTCTTCTCTCTTCCCTTCCTCATCTCCTCTCCCTTTCTCTTTGTGCATTGCAAACTCTAATCGTCGTCACTCCCATTTGGGCCATATCAGTGGTATTAGAGATTTTTTCTGCCACCATGATCAGCGGATCTCAGGCACGACGTCTCCTTCCGGAGGATCTGACTGCTACAAATGCAGAGGTCGCTCAGCTCAAAACCACCATGACAGGCATGGATGCAAAGCTTTTTGAACTCACGACCTTGGTAGGAGCCTTGGTCGACAAGACTCCGGACTCTTGCCATCGTCTGCCTCCCTCTGTTCCACCATCACCTTCGTCAGTCACCAACCAGAATACAAGGAGGAGCATTTTGGGAGCTCTACCGGAACAACCATCAGACCCTCCCACTGAACAACCAGCTGATTCCCCTGTCAAGTGCGAGCATCGCTCACGGAAGCCCCCTCGCTTTGACGGTAATGATTTTGGAGGCTGG
>JAYMSV010002729.1:0-10707 GCA_036897745.1 Erodium moschatum
ATGCACCAAGGTTTGAGCTTTACCACTTGGCCCAACTTATGTTGGTAAATATCAGTGTTCTAAAAATCCTGATCAGGCCCCGCCTAGGCACCATTTCCTTGTTGGCCGACCCGGTCAATCCCCAAAAGGTCCTAGCCGCCCGACTAGCGCCTAACGATTTTTAGAACCTCGGTAAATATTACTTTGTTACTGCAATTTGAAAGTCAGATAGATTATAACTTTCAGATGACTACCAGGAGAGGTTTACCAGTCTCACTTATATCAGCGCCTTGACTACTGGAGAAAACTTCTTGGCCATAAAGTCCACGTCGTTACATAATATATTTTTTCCTGGTTCCCCAATATGGCCGTAGCCTCATAATACACAAAGCTGGACCTCTTAATAGTACACTTTTATTTGAATGTTTATCATGGACTCTGTATCTTCTTTTTATGCACCTCTATACAGCAAATCTGCTAGTAAATGTTGATGTCTCACCCTTGCAATTGTTAAAAAGCACTGAACTAAAAAACTAGAAACCTGGACTTCCTTACTATTTGGTTTCTGTTCATCATAAGAATTTTCCATGGTTCCCTAATTTGTTTCCATCTTAAACGTTACCGCATTGCTAAACACTTCTAGCATCGAAATCCTACAAATCTAACCCACTTATCTTGACCAACATAGCCCCTAGAACACGAGGACCATCCTACAGTACCTTTTAGTGTCACTGGGCTGGCCCGTGTCCATGGTTTCAAGATTGATTGAGGCACACATTTTCCAGATTCAATCAGCTATTCGAGTAAAAATGGCAACATATCTAGAGAATCCGACTGAACAAAATATGTAGTGTGGCTTCATTCTAACTAACATATGTTTTGAAAGGTGCGAAGCGTCCTGTAACGACTACACACAGTGGGCATAGGCTTGAACAAGGCAAGGCACACCTTGAAATATAAAATTAAACATAAAAGATAAATGAAGTTACAATGGCTGGGTCTGAATGGAAGCTTCTTTTATCTACTACCTAAACCTGAAGTGCAGGAGCTAATTTGGCAAGTCTCATTATCCTATAGAACAGATTGAAAAACTTAAGTGACATTTCAATATCCAGTAGAGAGCTATGAATGAGTTTTAGAAGAAAAGACCTCAAGAGCATGCTTGTGGCGGCCGTACTTCCTCAACTCTTTGACGATTCTGCAGAGCTCCCATTTGGTGAGGGAGTGGGCGTAACTGCGCTCCCACTGATCCAAGATAGAATCAGAGCCCAATTCGAGATTGTCCTCGAACGAGATTTGCTTGTAAACAGATTTCCACTTGAGGAAGGGTCTCTTCTCGTAGTCCACCGTGCCGTAGCTGTGGACTTGGGAGATAGAGCATCTTATTCGAACAGATTTGACCACAGAAATGAAGCATGGCCGGAAGGAGAAGGAGAAGGAGGAGGAGGAGAGCTTCGAGCTGTGGGGATGGCGAGGCGTACAAGCTTGGAATTGGACTATCATCTTCCTCCTTACCTTTTCACTCTATCTTACTTCGCCTTTGGGTTTCGATGCTCTCTGCTACTACTGCTTCTGTCTTGCCAAAGATATTTTCAGTAGGTATTTCCGAAGATTGTACTCTCTTTATTTAAAACCGTGCCATTGTAATCGAATAAGGGACGAAAACCTTGGGTTTCAAAATTATAATCCGGGACCACTGCAACATAACAAGTGTACAGACGCTCTGAACCCGTAGAAGCGAATCCACTTTACATCGTGGATAACCAATAAACCACATAAACACAAGAGCGAACACATGAAATTAACGAGCTTGAAATACCTGTTCGTCTGAAACCTGCAAATGGTGTAATGGGGCGTTCTAATATTGACTCCGTCATCTTGATTCGTCGAGATCATCTGACATGACCTATCCCGTGGAAGAACTAAACATCTGTGACTTAATTCTCGACAATTACTAAACTTTGCAACTAATATTCTTCCTTTGTTCCAACTTAGGTTAGTTGTAAAATTAAGATAAAAAAAAAAAACCTATCAATAAATATAGGTCTCATTGATATAGTAAATTAATAATATAAATTTTAAGCAAATATAATCACGATAAATTAGTGATATAAGGTTCTAAGTGTAGTTTTTTTTTTTCTTCTTAAAAGTCAAAGTCAAGTATAATTGGAGTTCATTTTAACATTTTTCATTGCATCTAGAATTCTGAGTGTTGTGCTATTGAGCTGCACCAAAAAATTGACAAGAGTTCTAAATGTGATAAATACCTCATTATGTGTAACTGGTTCTAAAGGTATTGTATCGCCTTTAATTTCATCATGGAAATCATTTTCAATGACAATAATCTCAGTTTTTCATAACCTCTGACCATATATAGTCGAAATCATTAACCATGACCTCAAGAACTTCTGTATGCCATACAAATAACCAACATTTCCGCAGTAGTAGCTCGCCTGTTATACCGTTCCAAGAAACTTTCCAACCAAAACCGTAAAGCAGGGAAGGTCACCAGCGTCAGTAAACTTTGCAATGA
Source organism: Erodium moschatum (assembly GCA_036897745.1). Classification (NCBI taxonomy): domain Eukaryota; kingdom Viridiplantae; phylum Streptophyta; class Magnoliopsida; order Geraniales; family Geraniaceae; genus Erodium; species Erodium moschatum. The sequence goes on from JAYMSV010002729.1 coordinate 2,513, forward strand.
AATTACAGTTTCATGTTGGAACACTTCCAATCAGTACTTCTGAAGCATATTATTCATTTCAAAAAGGTCCCCCAATTATGATTCAGAAAATTTCTCCAGACATCAAATTATGATAGGGCATAGATTACATGAATTCGTTGCTGTATAGGGCTCCTACAAGAAGGACAATCCTTCATACCCTGCTTTTCATGCAGTTCATTGCATGTTGTGCAAACCACCTGATGGGCACATGGGAGGAAAACCACAGACATCTCCTCTGAAAGGCACATTACGCATTCCCTCTCGCGCTTCACCCCACACATCTCATAGTCATGGAAATCTAGTGCCACATCAGCTATATAAGGGCCCCATGGCTCCTTATGAGAGGGCTCATTTTTCAAGTCTGAAAGTCTGCCAGCATAGCTTCCATCAATTCCTCTCCGTAGTGCAGCGATTTTGGAAAAATCAGTCTTCATTCTTAACTGGAAGATTTCCTTCTCAAGCTTTTGTATATCATCCTTGTACTTCTGCAGATTGTTTTCCGCTTTAGATTTGATCATATCCTCCTTCGATTTTGCGGTAGCCTCAACTTGTTCTCTTTCCTTTCTTATACAACTTGCCTGCATAAGAAGCTCTTCCTTTGCCTTTTCTTCCTGTAGCCTTCTACCCTGTATTATTTTCTCTTATATGAGTAATAGGAAAGGAATACCATACAGCCAAGAAACTAAATAATTCAAAACTCTCAGATTGTTCTATATAGTAAATCAACAACTTCATGCTCCTCCCAAAATACAAAACATTAAATAAATATGGAAGGTTATGTATGTGCTTATTAATGGTCCTATTAAAAGATCAATCCAGTAATTCAACAAGAAATCAGGAGTAGATTCACAGGAAAAGGCAACCTTTCCGCATTAAACAAGAAATCAGTAAAACATAGAGCAAGGCCACTAAGATATAATAAAATCTCTCAGAAACCGAAGTACCATCTTAATCAGGATGGCTCTACAGTTCGTACGAATAATTAGTCAAAATACTACATCATACAACATATCAGTCTGCTTGCTGAGAGTAGTAATCAATTATGTCTGTCTACTCTACCTGCCACACTACAGAATATTATTCAACTTGGGAGATTTGACACCATATATCAATATATTTGAATGTTTTGCACTAGCTAAACTATGAATTTCTCTTTGGAAGCAGTGTGCATTACCTCCTTTGATGATTTATAAGATGCAATAGATCAAATATTGTGCCATCCTATCAAGTCACTACAATGGCATAGGAAAACCAGATACTACACAATACAAAAATCGACGAGCTTACCCACCACTTACCCATCACCACAAAAAAACAAATATACTGTTTGCAAAATCTGGTAATTTGTAAGTAATTTTACAGTATTACAGTGGAAACATGTACGCAAAAGATTAAATATGAAGTGCAAATAGAACTTCTAATGTTTGTAAGAACACACCTCATATTGCGCCTTTAGAACTTTGGCTTGCTCTAGCTCTCGTAGCAGCTGCACAGCCTTCTTTTGCTCTGTCATTAGCTCTTCCTGTAAAAAACTTTTATGCTTATCCCAGGACTGAAACTTCGTCAGTGTCTTCTTCTCCCTCTTCGCAACCTCCTGACAGTTTGCAGCTGACTTAGCAGCATGTAATTTAGCAGTTTCCATCTCTTGTCTAAGTGCAGTATTCTCCCCTTCAAGCATGCGGACTGCACTATTGGCTCGCTCCACCTGCCCACTAGCCTTGAACAAAGCTTTCTCCATCTCAGAAAGCTTTTTCATGGTGTTTTCCTCCAGAGTTTGTTTTTCTCTCTTGAGCCGATCTACTTCTTCTTTTTCTCGCCTCAGGGTTTTAGGTTCGCCCTGTTCCTTCCCCAGCCTACGAGCAGCCTGCATAACCTTCTGGTTAGCCCACTCTGTCCACTCCTGAAGTTGGTTTTGCAGTTCTCCCACCCTTGGAACAAGTTTCTGAATCAACTCGTCCTTCCTTTCTGGTGGTACCCATTGACCCAGGGATTTATCATATGGTACACCAGAAAGGCTAGAACTAGGTGGTTCAACATCACAATTGACAGGAACTGAAGCAGAGAAGCATTTTGTTGGCAGTGTAAGAGAAAGATTGGAATCAGCAGTTGACATCACAGGTGGAGTTCTTACTCCCCTTAATATGGGCACGGCCGCAGGGATATTGGGCTTAGGCAAAGCAGATATGGTACTAAGAGTTTCTAGATTAAAAGCCACAGGAGGAGATTGCCCAGCATCGGTTGGAACATAATTGTTTCTATTGTGTTGATATAAATCAACTCCCATGGCCTTACTTATCATTAATGATGTGTTCTTTATGTTAAGAGCGGAGTCAGTAACAGATTTTAGCTTCTTATCTAAAATTAAACAACCCAACCCATTCAGTTTTCCTGTTCTAGAAGATCCTTTGCACCCATATGTGCGATAATTTTTCTCCAGGTGAGTTGACTTATGTCTAGGTATATATTCCTTCTCAGTACTTCCAGAATGGACCTTTCTACTGCAAACAAACTTTTCTTGAGAGACATGAGACTGATAAGTTAAGTGAGCACTGAATGATTTATACAATGGATCAAATGTGGAACTCATGCCCTCTTTTCCTGATACTTTCCCCTCAAAAACAACTGAACTCATTGGTTTTCTTACACTAGGAGCTCCTGCTATGTTGGGTGCGTCAGTACAGAAAACCTGAGGATAATCTATTGGCGAAACAGGCTTACCAGGATTTGGCAGATTAATCTCTGAATTCTTGGCTTTTGTTTTCCACTGGGATTGAGTTGAAACATAACTCCCATTTGGAGCTCCATGACCAATTAAACCACCCGAGGGGTTATTATCCATAGCACAAGCAAGTGATACATTCATGTCACAAATCATCAAGCACCACATTGCATCGCCAATGCTCAAGAAAGGCCTAACCTCTTGAAGAACACAAACTAACTCGGCCAGTGTGTACTTCTCCAGCTGCTGCAAATCCTCAAAACAATGCTCCCTTGAAGGATCAATCTCCCGGCCATTTCTAAGAAGTACTGAAGTGTTATCCACAATATTCGACACAATGTCTTTACACCCATAACAGAGACCTGACCTCAGAACAGCTTTTGCAGCAACTTCTTCATTATAACCACAAGCAACAATCTTCTTAATGGCACTCTTGAATATCGCATCTAAGTTACTTAGGACTAGTTCTTCCAACTGGGACTCTGTGAGAGCACTCCAATCAGCATCCTGGCATTTATCTGCCTCTAATAGCTCTGTAGGCCTGCTTGGCCCAACCTCAGATGAAGCTACTGGAGTGGATAACCCAAGGTCAAGTTTCAGCCCATCAGAGTAGTTTTGGTATACGCTACAAAGATCACAGGCAATGATCTGTGCATGACCTGGGGTCTGTTCAAATTTCTCAGCAGAGAATTCGTAACCGGGGCACTTGCTTTGAGATGAAGGAATCATCTTAGTTGGGTCTCCTGAAGGCGGATCAGCTCTGAACTTTCTTTTATTCCTACTCACTTTTTCTTGTAAGGGTGTCAAAGGTGACATTTGACTGCTACTGGTGCTTTCGGCAAGTATTGATGTCATTTTAAGCTGCACACACAAATTGCATTTGAACAATATAAATTCAACAGCTCCTCCAAAACCAACATATTACATATCCATTTGTAGCAAGACTAAAATTCCAATTGAAGAATTCTAAAAAAAAACATAATTGAACAAATAATTTAAAACCTAACGTGTAACCAAATGACATATTACTCTAGTTCATATAAAACATGCCCTAGCCATAATCCCAAATCAAATTGAAACTCAAATTATTAACCATAGAATTTAGACAGACACTAAGATTCGTACCTGTATATCTCTGTCTGTTCCAAAAATGATATGGATATAAACCTCTCTGCGTATTCAAGCAGAAAACACGAATCAAGCCCAAATATTGTGACCAAAATTTCAACATATCCAAAGGGCGGAGCGATAAATAGTTTAAGAATAGATTAATTGCAATTCAAATCAACAATCAAAATCAACCTACAGATCACAATCAAGAGAAACTTAATAATCACAGACAGTCCTCGTGTACGAAGAAAGATCCCAAAAACGGAAGCAGCAATAGAAGAGACAGTAATGGAGACGCACCCGATTGGGGTTGGCTGAGGGCAATTAGAGCTATGAGCAATCTCCGAACATCGGAGAAGCAAAAGAAGATTTATAACTTTTGCCTTTCTATTTCTCCGTTTTGGCTACAAGGAGAACAGTCTGTGTACACTAATATTGGTCTTTCGGAAAATTATTTATATATTTACGTGTCAACTGTCAACCCATCCGCTAAGCACGGTTAGCTAAATAAATACGTATCCCTAAACTCCCCATGGTTAAAAAAAATAAATGAGAAAATTACCGTCATATTCTATGCCCAAAATAGTTATTACTATAGTCTCAAGGGAACATCTCAACGGTCAAGCCTGCGTTTATTTGTAGCAGGTTTTGAGTTCGACTCAGTCTGAACAAGTATTTAGTGCAAATTTATATGCATTTGTTGATGTTCAGTGTGTTGCTCCTCAAGAAGTCTCTCTAACGAGTCTAAAATTCATTACATTTTAAAAAGAAAAAACAATTGAGAGGCACAGGTTTTGCTCCGGTTTTTACGGAAGTCAGAGGTAGGGTTTGCCGACTTTCTAGAAAGTTTGTGCAAGACGGCGCCGGCTTCGTTCGGTTGGTGTTTGTTTTCGGTTGTTGGGATTACAGAGCAAGAGTGAATCGGGCCAGCAGTATCAGTCGACATGGGATCGAAGGGTGCGATCGGGCTAGAGGGATTGGAAGACAGTTTCGGTGCTATAAGGTTAGAGGAGGAAGAAGAGGAACTGATTATTCCGGAGGAAGAGTTGAATGAAGGAGGTGAAAAGTATAGATTTGCACTGGCGGGCAAAGTGATGCTGCAAAAGGGACACAATCCAAGCATATTTATGGAGGTTATGAAGACTGCCAGTGCTAGTAATGGCGCAATTATTGAATCGCTAGCAAAAGACATCTATGGCTTCTTTTTTGAATCGGCTAGGGCAAAGCAAATCTTCCTGAACATGGAACCCTGGTTCTTCAATAAAAGCCCCATCTGTTTCAAGGAGTTTACACAAAACGACAATCCGAAAAAACTGGTTTTCTCGGATATTGCCCTGTGGGTTCAAGCTTCGAATCTCCCGTTCAAAGCTATGACGAAAACGGTAGGTATGCGTATAGGGAACCGGATCGGAAAGGCACTGGATGTAGAATGTAAGAGTGACGGGCGTGCGTGGCGTGACTTCATCCGTATTAGGGTGAGGTGGGATGTGGAGAAGCCATTACGACGAAGGGTCAAGATAGTTTTGGGTGGGGACATGGGACATACCTGGGTTCCATTGCAATACGAAAGAATTCAGGACTTCTGTTATGAATGCGGAAAGCTTGGCCATAATTACCCTGAATGCGAACAGCATGTGGAAGGACGGGAAGAGAGTGACATGCCATATGGGGCTTTCATGAGATCGGGCATGCGAAGGAGGACTGTAAAGGAAGGGGAGAAGTCTGGACAGGAGGAGAGCAGTGAATCAAATGCGTCCAAGAGCTTCTCGGGATCCAAGAGAACTTCAACGGAGAGGAGGGAGGAGGAGAGTGTAGCATCTTTCCGTTCCAGGCGAACAGAGGACACACCAATTGCCAGGAGAAGTTTGAGGACCGAGACGGAGAAAGAAAACAGAGAGTCCAGTTTCTCCTCGGGGACAGGGGATGGAGTCTCAAGGAAAACATCAGGGACAATGCGAAGTGGGAGAGGGGTCAGTCTGGGGTCGGAAGGAAAAGGTGGAGGGACACCGGCTGCGTCAAGTGTCAGATCAAGGACATCCCGTTCAGGGTCGGCGAGCAGAGAAGGGGAAAGGGAGAAGAGTTTAGAGCTTATAAGTGACAGTGAACCGTTGTCTTGGAAGCCTTGGAAGCCGAAGCGGAGTGGTTTTTTTGACTCAGTGGATCTGTCGGGAGATGAGAATGCCAGCGAGTATGATTCGGAGCCAATTGACATTCGGGGGTGGTGTAGAGAGGGGAGCATACTGGACGAGGCAAGAAAGGAGAGGGAAAGAAAGAGGCGTGAAGCCTCACAAGGCACAAATTCGGTCTCTGAAACACTACCATATGGTTCAATGAGGTCAGGAAGTCGGAGTCGGGGAGAGAGCGACTCTCAGGGGACAAAGTCGGTCCCAAATACGATACCATCCGGGAAAATGAAGTCAAGAGGATTGTGCCGGGAAATTGAGAGAGGTTCAAAGGAGGACTCAAGAGGGTCTAAGAGCGTGACCAAATCCCAAAAAACTGGGTCCCTACAGTCTGGAAGTGTGCGGCAAGGGAGGAAATCAAGATTGGGAGACATGGATTTGAATAAAATGCCAAGGGAAGACACTGAAAGAGGAGGCCATGTAAGTCAGAGACAAGTAACAAAAGGGGCAGATGAGGAGGAAAGCAATGCAAGTGTAAATAGCAGAGCGAGTGGAAGAAAGTTCAAACGAGTGGGCCACTCAGATTCAGGGAGGGGTGATCCTTTGGAGCAGAACTCGCTGAGGGGGAAGAGAAAAGGGGTGTTCATGGATCAGAATGTGGGTTTTGGGACTGCAATCCCTGACACGCAGGAGGATTCGATGACGGTATTGGCGAGGGTTGCTAAGCAACCCCGCCAGGAACAATGATTATTCTTGCTTGGAACTGCCAGGGGCTTGGGAACCCCTGGACAAAACAGTTCCTAATAGAGCTAGTAGCTCAAAAGAAGCCCGATGTGATTTTTCTGTCAGAAACACTTGCAAGGAAGGACACAATTGACAGACTCAAAATCAGTCTCCGCATGGAAGGGGCGTTTACAGTGGAATGTACGGGGAGAAGCGGAGGTTTGGCAATGTTTTGGAGAAATAAGGAAGAGGGCCGACTAAACTCGTGTTCTCCAAGACACATTGATATGGTACTGGATGTAGATGAGAATAAAAAAATCCGAGTCACAGGGTTGTATGGGGAACCAAGGAGAGACAAGAGACAGGAGACGTGGGACCTGATCAGGACGTTAAGTGGACACATGAACCTTCCTTGGGCCATGATCGGAGATTTTAATAACACATTGAGTGATGCGGACAAGAGGGGAGGTCCCCGGTACCCAGTTCGGTTACAGAGAGGCTTTGAAGAAGCCTTAGCGGATGGTGGGTTGAAGGACTTGGATTTGCAGGGTCACAGGTTTACATGGGAAAGAGGTAGAAATGGACCCAACATGGTTCAAGTTCAATTAGACAGGGGTGCCGTGAACCATGAGTGGGAACGACTCTATCCTGACACTACTCTAGTACATGGCGGGCTTGCAACATCAGACCATGCGCCAGTGGTGCTGATAGGTAAAGTCGAACAAAGCTCATGGAGGAATAGAAGCTTCCGTTTTGAGGAAGCCTGGACAAGAGATCCGGCCTGCTCACAAGTAATACAAGACGCGTGGAGAGAGGGGTCGGGAGACAACATAGAAGTCATGCTAGACAGAACAGCGGACAGGTTGAAAAAGTGGGTGAACAAGAACCCAGACCCGATACACAATCAGATCAAAAAATGCAGAAGCGAAATGGATAGGCTGAGGGGAAATTGGGACAGGGAAAGTGGGTTGCGAATTCAGGAGTTGAGGAAGAAATTAACGCTGCTTCTGAATCAGAAGGACGATATGTGGAGACAAAGATCAAAGCAACATTGGTATAAGGGAGGTGACAAGAACACGAGGTATTTTCATGCAAAGGCCACAAGAAGGAGAAAACGGAACAGAATCACATCTCTTCGGGATGACCAAGGTGTGGTAAGAGGTTGGCATGATGGTTTAGGGGAAGTTATAAAAGGGTACTTCGAAAACTTATTCGAAGCAAGTCCAATAGTGGATGAATTGAGTCATTTGGTACCAAGATCGGTTGGAGAGGAGGAAGCGGAGGAGCTCATGAAACCGGTGGGGATGGAGGAGGTCCGTCGGGCTATTTTTGACATGAAACCTATGAAGGCCTCGGGTCCGGATGGCTTCAACCCAGGGTTTTTTCAAAGGTATTGGGACATCGTAGGCCCGCAGGTCTTGCTAGTGGTACATGAGGTGTTTTCCACAGGGCAGCTACCAAGGAAATTAAATGAGACAAATTTGGTGCTGATCCCGAAA